>WOGO01000172.1:0-28376 GCA_015342085.1 Leptinotarsa defecta
TGGAAACATATATACATTGGAAAATTGGTTGTTGAACCAGATTATGAAAAACATGAAATGAAACAAAGATCAAATCTGTCATTTTCAGTTTTTTGCAAATTTCTCAAAAAACGATATAATAATTCCATTGTTATCCATTTTCATCAAGTATCAATCAATTTTATCCACAAACTTCCTATTAAAGTTGGTTGAATGAAGGTGGGAGAGAAACAACTTCAAATGAAGAATGTAGTCATTACACAAAAATCATGCTTAGAACATGAATAACACACAATCACTTACAGTATTCATTTGTGGTGTTCTTGCCATTGGGATAGCTGCGAGTTTGTGTTGTAAAGTTTGAAGGTGCGCATCATATTTAATATCACTCTGTGGTGTAGAAACTTGGCTTACTTTACCAGAATTGCTGAAATCAATTCATAATTAGTGCCTGAATGATTTCAGAAATCAAATATCCCAATATGTCACCCTACCTCTCTAATATTTGCTTGAGATTTTCAGGCATCTTTTTTACAGCATAATTCTGCAGTGTCTCATCCATAGACATAGAATGCTGAAAACTTGGCATACTCTGACTCATAGAGGATGATAAATTCTGCACAGATACTGAACTGGACATTGGTTGACGACCAGTAAAGGACTGCTGTTGGTAGAGAGTCTGCATTTCGTTTTGATTAGTTGCCGGTTGTCCAACAATTTGCTGAGAAATCTGGGTAGCGATTGACGGTGTATAAGATGACTGAACACTAGATGGTGTTTGAGATATTGAATGCTGATGCAAGGCTGGCTGACCAATAGCCTGTGGAGGCGACGTTACTGTATTTTGCAGGATATAACTAGAAGCCTGTGAACAGATTATTCTGAATTCTCAAGAACCCTTCTCATTAAAATAATTTTGAAATACATTTTTCTAACCAAAAAACAATTAAATGACGAAAAAAAGTCAAAAGTCCTAAAAACATTCTTTGAGAATTAACACTAATAGATACAAAAGTGTTACTTTCACCAGATAGCCCTGATTCGATCTGCCTTGGGTGGTACTGGCAGAGTGGAGACAACTTTAAACTTTCAACTTCTTTTCTAGTAATTCTCAATTACAAATGGGAGAATTTGCTTTATCAAAGTTTAATAACTTACTGCAGACGAAGTATCAGGCTGCTTCGGTAAGCTGCTGGGTAATGTATGAGGTAATGATGCAGGAGCAGGTTGACTTGGTAGCGATGAACTCATCATCGTCTGATTTGTAACTCCAACTTGCTGTATAGACGCACTAATATTAGGAATAGTTATCTGTTGCGAGGGACATGGTGTCCCATATGCTTGAGATATAGACACATAACTTTGTTGGGACATAGAGGAAACACTAGTAGCAACTGCAGGTTGGGTTATTGTAGAACTTTGTGGAATTTGTTGGGAATGGGTAGGCTGAGACATACTTGAAATAGAAGTCAAAATTTGCTGAGGCTGAGGCATAACTGATTGGATTTGCGGTAAAACATTATGGGACTGTGATAAAGTAGGCTGAATCTGTGGCAAAACGTGAGACTGAGGTATAACAGTCTGGGGTAAATGTGACTGAGGCAAAACAGGTTGAGACTGAGACTGAGGCATAACAGGCTGTGACTGGGTTAAAACAGGTTGAGACTGGGGTATCACAGGCTGTGAGTGAGCCAGAACAGGCTGAGACTGAGGGATACCTGCCTGAGACTGAGGCATAACAGACTGAGACTGATTCATAACAGGCTGCGACTGATTCATAACAGGCTGCGACTGATTCATAACCGGCTGCGACTGATTCATAACAGGCTGCGACTGATTCATAACAGGCTGTGACTGATTCATAACAGTCTGAGATTGAGGCATAACTGGTTGAGACTGAGGCATAACAGGCTGTGACTGAGGCATAACAGGCTGGGACTGGGGAATGACAGGTTGGGACTGAGGCATAATAGGTTGTTGCTGAAGTAAGGAAGGTTGCATTTGAGATAAAACAGGCTGAGATTGTGGAAAAGTATTCTGAGTTTGAGGCATAGATTGTGGTAATAATTTTGGTTGAGGTATAGAAGACTGGGATTGTGGTAAAACAGATTGAGACTGTGGTAAAGTCGAGTGAGACTGAGATACAGTTTGCTGGGGTACTGTTTGCTGGGGTACTGTCTGCTGAGTAGGTGGAATAATCTGCTGAACTGAGGTTGCCTGCTGAGTAACACTTGAAATTGTTGATGGTGCTATGAATTGAGATCCTGGCTGCTGGGTTACTGGTTGTTGAGGTGGCACTGTAGATGCTCCCTTTGCTGTTGTCAAATCGCTTGTGGATGTAACTTTTTTTGAATCCATTTCACCAGAATCTTTCTTAGGATGACTACTGTGTTTCAAATTATCCAAACTGATTTTAAGCTGTTCTAATGTGTTGATGAGTTCAGGTCCGCAAACTTGAGCAGGTTCTTCTTTAGTACTCTCCTCTTTCATCGAAGACACACTAACTTTTTGCTCTACAGTTCTATTTTCTAATTCTAAGGTATGTCTCGTAGCTTCAAGAGGGGCTGATATCTTTCTTGGAAGCTCTGAAGAAACTGCATCATTAATAATAGTGGGTAGTACTGTTTTATTTTCAACAGAATTTTCAGTAGGAACTGAATCAGTCAGATTCTCTAATGACGACAGTTGCTGTTGATAACCTTCAACATTGAAATCTTTGTCTTTAGGCATGTCCAATTGCCCCGACAATACCGGACTCACTAAAAACCTTGATATTTTCCTTTGTGGAACTTTCAAAGCAGTTTCTGATGATTTGTCGGTCAAAGGTTCACTATTATTGGCCTTAATACTGTCATTATTGACTCCATCTTCTAGTTTTACTTTCATTACTGTCTCATTAGGCTCTTCACTTTTTGAAGCAGGTTCATTATCAATAACTTCATCTTTCTGATCAACAGACATTACAAAAACCTTCAAGTTAACTTTCTGACCAGGAAATAGTTTACCTACATCTTTTTGCAATAAACTGTGATTAAACTCAGTTTTCATTGCATCTATGCAATCAGAATTATCCTGAACTGATTTTTTTTGCGGACTTTCTGGAACCTCTACAGAGTTCTCAGGAACAGGTTGAGGATCTCCTGGTGATGATATAGAACTTTCAGTTGCGTAACTGACAATCGTGTGCTCAGAATGGCCAGCAGATCTATTCACTATAAGTGTATGTTCAGGGGTGTATTCTGAGGCGGTGCTTGTTTTGCGTGAAACAGTACCGCTAGAATTCAGGCTTTCTCGGCGATGTAAATTTTGGTAAATGTTTTCTGCAAGTGTTGTTTTGATTCCTTGAAATTCATCTTGAATTGGAGATGGGTCTATGTAGTTGGATTTGATGAATGTTTGGCCACTAGAGTCATCTCTCTGTGCAAATGATGAAAAACACGAATTAGTTTTGAAGGGTACAAGTAACTATTGAAGAAATGATAAATGAATTGATCTAATTGATGAAAAATTAATTAAACTTTTAACGAATTCTAAAAACACTTTATTGTGTAATTTTCACTAGACAGTTTTACAAAAGCGCAGCACGTGTTTCGCCATACAATGGCTTCCTCGGGCGTGTTTTTAGAATACGTTATGGATTTTCATCAAGTATCGGCCGATTCCATCATATATTTAAACTTTTAAATCAAAGAGGATTCATACTGGAAAATATAGTAACAGGCCAATAAATAATATTGTTTTTTTGTTCCGCGTGCTGAATAGTAATTTTTTTATTCATTACAAGTTGGATTAACTTTTCAGTAAATGATTAAAAAGTGCTAAGGTATGTTATTCATTTATTGACCACTATATCTTGTAAATAAATCAGATTATACCAAACATATAAGTTAATATCAGCAATAACAAAAATAAGAATTCCATTCATCAAAAATTAAATATTAGGATCTGCTTCGGGTTTGAAATATTATTAATCATATAATGTCAACAATGATTATGAAAGATTGAACAAATGTTTCAAAATTATTGTTTTTTGATGTCATAGTCCAATTAGAATAAATAATGATAAACATTTCTTTTTCCCTAACATAATTATTTAATTACGAGTTTTTTTAATTCATCTTTATATCAAAATTTATTCAAATAAGCACTTTTTCTATTTGCTGTGTGAGGTCTTTTTTAAGGTTCGAGATAGTTTTGTTAAGTTATGAATTTAAAAGAACCACCTGATTACACTGGTATTTCTATCATGGTGCATAGAACAGAATTAATATTTAAAGTTATTCCCGCTCTTTGAAGAATATTTGAGATCTACTGCTCTGTAGAATCTGCTTGAAGTGATACAAAAACGTATATAACAGCTACTCTGCAAACAGAAAATGAAGAGAAGACAAACACGAGAAGCACTCTAAAACACACAAAAATAAAGTAGAGAAACCAACTTAAACAGTGACTTTGAAAGGATTTATACTTACAGATCTGTGCCTTCGATGTGTTTTTTTGTGAGGGTGCCTTGTAAGTGAAGCATGCCTAACCTTTATTTTGCAGCGTGCAAAAGATTTATTTATTCAGATGTTATGCTGTGTGAAAATTTAATTTGCAGTACTTAAAACCACATCAAGAGAATCAAGTTGAAAATGTAAAATCATGGTACACAAAGCAGAGACAACTTATATGTTTATTTCTGAGAAAAAATTAAAATACAAACGTCATTTTGGACAAAATAAAAAATTTCGGATATAAATTTAACTTTTTCACAAAAAATTATCACAACTATGGTATTGTTGTTATCAGACATGAAAAATATCTTAGAGCATCATGCGAGATAATAATACCGATAAAAAAATCATTGAAACCTTTATGAAAAGTCAAAGTCTTCATTTTGCTCTAGTATATTTTCACCTCACTGCATTGCTATCACCTCTTTTATGTTATTTGCCCCCTACTGTTCTATATAACCCAGTTCTATAAGTTATTCTATGAAGCCAAGACTAAACATACCTTTTGAACATAAGCCCAAGGCTTAGCTCTTGCACTTTCTGGAATCCTATCAGGATTTACATTCAATTTATCTATCACTTCTTGTAGATGATCTCTCAATTGCTTATGAGGTTCATCTAGACACTCTTGCTTGATCATTCCATCTATAATATCCGATGGCTTCGTGCCTGACCTGTTAAACTTAAAACTAATCTGTTTCTGTTTGCAAAGTAGTTGGCACTCTACTATACCATCGGGATGAACTTTATCTACTATTAATTGATACTTGAGAGAACCTCTTTTTCTTCTCGGTTTCTCGTCGGTCGACGAAGATGATGATATTTCCAAACTTACTTGTTCTGATGTTGAAATGTCATCTAGAGGTACAGCTTCCTGACCCACATTAGAGGTCACACATTGGGAAGATAAAATAGACTCCAAAGGAACTTGAGATGGAATTAAATCAAGATTTTCGGCAGTTAGAGGAAGAGATTCATGTTGTGGCATTGTTACCTAAAAAAAAAACATTATAAATTCTTAATCAGATACTTATCACACATATCCCACCTGACCAACGTGTTTCTGAGCCTGGTACTCTTGATTTTGCTGCTCAGCAATTTGCTGAATAGTGCACTGTATATAATCATTGGACGAAACTGGTTGGGATACAGTTGACAATCTCCTATGATCAATCTGTTGGACATCGAAATTCGTTGCTGGGGGCAATGAAGTAGTTGAAGCTCTGTGTTGGTCTTTTGCTGGTTGTAAATGCTGTTGAGCAAGTTTCTGTTGTAACTCGGCTAAATTCATTGGTGGTATTTCGATATTAGACAATCGATTACCCACTGGTTCAATGTCTGTTTCAGATTGATTAACTTGCTGCTGAGATTGCTGTAAAACTTGTTCTGTATATCCTGTGGCTTGAACAGTCTGTGTTTGATGAGGAGTTATCTGTTGATATATTTGTTGAACTGGTTCTACCAGCTGTGGATGTATATAGTTTTGAGATTGGTCTATAGGTTGTGGCTGAATGTATTGTTGAGGAGGATCAACACTTTGCTGAACATACTGCTGACTGCAATCAACATTTGACTGAGAATATTGATGATTAGGATCTATATTTGATTTCTGTATATACTGCTGGTTAAGGTCAACATTTGCCTGCACAAACTGACTAGCAGCATCATTACTTTGTTGAATGTACTGCTGAGATGGATCAATTTTGGAAGGTTGAATGTATTGTGGTTGAAATATCTGTCCTTGATCACTTTGTTGATATTGCTGCTGTCCTTGATAATTATGCTGCTGCTGGGGAAGTAAATTGGATTGAAGTTGGCTACTAATTTGTTGTTGGTAGTTTATTTGTTGTTGTCCAGGTTGAGGTGCATATGACACTTGACTTTGTTGTGGGGGGTTATAATTAGCAGATGGTTGATTACTTTGTTGCTGAGAGTAATTCTGTTGCTGAGCGTTCTGCGGCGGAGAATAAACAGTTTGTTGCTGATTAGCTTGTTGATAACTCTGCTGGGTCTGATATGATGCTGGCTGAGCTGCTTGCACATAAGGCTGCTGTTGAACAGGTTGCTGGAAGGGCTGCTGTGATGGTTGCGGATAAGACTGGGGAGCTGGTTGGGCACTTGGTTGGGGATAGCTTTGTTGCTGAGTTCCATAAGGTGGATTCATATCTTGTGGTTGATGAGACATTGTGGAAAGCATATGAATAATGGGTTCTTGCTGTTGACTAGGCTGGTAACTTTGCTGCTGTTGGTAATTTGGTTGCTGATAAGTCTGACTATCCTGGGATTGATAACTCTGTTGAGATTGATAGTTTGAAAGATTCTGATGAGAAGCTTGAAATCCTGTATGTTGTGGATGTGGTTGCTGATAACTTTGTGTTTGGTGTTGATAGTTTTGTGGTTGATGTTGAGCAACTTGAGCATAGGTGGGTTGCTGTTGCTGAAAAGTAGATTGTTGAAAGTTTCCTAGTCCTTGCTGTTCAGGAACCATGCCTTTCTGTCCTGAATCCATCTGACTATCAACACTTAATCTATGTTCATGAACAGGAGGAGTAGCATGAAGCAATTCAGGTTGAGATATACTAGAAATTTTATGTTGACTTTCTTGTTGTTGCAATTGCAAATATTCAGCTTGTTGAGGGTGGCCATCACCTAAATAATTCTGCTGAATGAAATGAGTGGGTGCAGGCTGATTCAGAATAATGGTCTGCTGTTGAACAGGTTCAACAGAAGCTTGCCTTTGCAGAACAGGAGCTGGCTCCTGATTCAACTGTGATTGATGTTGCTGCTGCTGTGTTTGATAAACTGGTTGGGGTTGCTGCTGCTGCTGTTGTTGTTGCTGCTGTAAGTCCTGTTGATTAATTGACTGCTGCTGTGTATATAACACTGTAGTATCGGGGGGTTGTTGTTGAGTTTGTGATTGCTGCTGAGCTTGTGACTGCTGTTGAATATATTGATTTTGCATAACATGATCTTGTTGTTGCTCTAGATTGTGCTGCTGTTGAAATTGTTGTTGATCCTGACCCACACATTGTTGGAATTGAATTTGTTGTTCTCCAGAATGAATAACTTGTTGCCCCTGATAATTCTGCTGCTGAGAATATTGTTGTTGTTGACTGACTTGCTGAGTCTGTTGATAAGAAGCCACATTTTGCTGTGTCTGTTGCTGACTTTGTTGTTGAGTTATTGTTGCAGTCTGGGTTTGCTGTTGTTGCTGTTGGGACATTTGTTGTTCAACCTGCTGTTGTAAATACTGTTGATAATGCAGCTGCTGAGCCAAAGCTTCTTCCTCTTTAGTTTTCTTTTCACGCTCTTTGTTGATCTGTGTAATCTGTGTTTTCAATAATTGAGCTACAGTTTTAGCATCATCTTCAAAAATAATACCTGATTTTGCCTGCAAAATGATTATACATTATACTATATTAATTCTTTTCAAAAGAGTATTACAACAATGTAGAATTTACTCACTGATATTATTAAAATAAAACATAGTTGATAATTAATGTAAGAGATATTCAAGAGATTCAAAAGATGTTCCTTAAACATTTAAAAACAAGATTTTCATTTGAAATATATCTGAAATATTTTAGAATAGTTTCGACTTATGACAATGTCATAATGACAGTACGTTTCTACAGGGTGTCTAAAGTATTTCTCATTTACCATTTCTTCCGATATTGTATTATATCTATCAGTTTCCATATCAAATTCAAACTGTATTGCCTCATTCTCCTTATGCTTGTGTGTTCTTTTCTTAGGATCAATAACACGTAAACGGAAAACTATTTTTTTGTTTTCCTGCGATACTACTTCAACTTTGAGTCCAACATCTTCTTCAAAGAAAGCATGACTCAGCAGATCTTTGACTTTAGGTCTGTCTTCTTTTCTAGGCCGAATACAATTTTCGATAACATCTTTTACTTCTGGATTCTGCACTTTCTCATAACTGGCTGGTTTAACGCCCTAAAGATCAAAATTATTAATAGTTACAAGGAAACTTTTGGAATTCTTACCGATATAACTTTCTTGTAAATTTGAGCAGGACCTGTACATTCTGAATAAGGATATTCACTTGTTGCCATTTCCAACATACACATACCAAAGGCATAAACATCTACACTTTCGTCATAATGTTCTTCATACATTTCGGGAGCCATAAATTCAGGTGTACCAATAACCTTCAATAACAATTGTGGAATAACTTTACTCAAAATAATATCTCCAACATACCGACTTAGCAAAACTTCTGTTTTTCAGGGTAGCTAATCCCAAATCGCCAATTTTAACTGACCCTGTAGTTCCAGTTATGAAAATGTTATCACACTTCAAATCCCTGTGTATGATAGAAGGAGATCTAGAATGTAGAAAAGCCAGACCTTTCAAAATTTGTCTACACCATGACTTCAACACCTTGGGGTTGATTTTCTTGAATCGTCGCAAATATCTGAAAGGAAAACGATAAAAAATAAACTGTTATTTCTCTAAAATAAATTCTAAGAACTTCAACTCACGTTTTCAAAGTGCCACTCAACATCAATTCTGTAACCAGTACAATATTCTTCTTTTTGACTCCAGGAGATTCCCAATAATTATAAAATCTTACGATATTTGGATGCTGCAATTTCTTCAACATTTCGGCTTCCTCTCTAAATCGTTGGCGCTCTGCTTTGTTGAGTTTTTTTTCTTGCAATTCACACCAAGCTACAGCGACTCCTGTCTGAGTGTCCAGGCCTCTATATACGGTCTTGAATGAACCTCGTCCAATCTAAAATTTGTTAAGACAATGAAATGGATAAAACCTCAAATATTTATTCATTTGTTTATACCTCTTCTTCATACTTGAAAAACCTTCCATCTGGACTAACAGCTATTGGCCGATAGACGTCATCCTCGTCTTCCACCTTTCCTTCTTTTGTCAAATTCAAATTGACAACAACTGGTTGTTCAACCAAATCAGGATTGTTTTCTGCATTTTCATCATTCCTGTGTAGTTCATCTATAGTCTGTTCAGTAATCTCAGTCATTTCAGTACTTTGGAACAGATTTTTGGGGATATTATACATTGCCCCAACTTCCAACAGTCTTTTGTCATTCTGAACAACTTCCGAGTCATCCTCTGCATTAGAGTCAGTTTCTATTGGTATCAAGCTAGTGACACCTCCATGTTTAACCGATTTATCCCTCCGTTTATTTCTTTGCTTTTCAACTATTATTCGATCTACACTTGCTCCCAATTCATTGATAACATGACCAATGGCAATCTCTGAATCATGCATCTCTGAACACGATTCGTGGTACTCTTCATATTCCTCCACAAAGTTTCTTGCATCAATGAGATTGTCCGTTACAGATGGTTGGATTATTTTAGGTATATAAAGTGAGGTTAGAGTATCACCTGTATTGCATCTCATTCGACTTTTGTATTCGGATGCTCGACGACCCAATTCCAGTTGAACACTTGATTTTTTGTTTACTTTTTCAAATTGCAGTTGATTCTTCTCTATTAGGGCAACTGCCATTTCGAAAATTGTTTCAAGAATTGATTCCACAACAGGTGTTATTTCTTCTCGCATCAACTTGTCCGCTGAAGAAACAAAGGTGGGAACATTGAAAATAGTAATAAATCATATTCATAATTGCTATTTATACACATGAATCTCAATACGTGAAGACAATTTCAACGTTCAAAAGTTAATATAATTGATGTAACAAAAATACGATAATGAAAGTAAAACAGTTAGATTATTTTTAATCAAAAGCAAACACTACTCCCACACACGAGAAATGCAACACTCTTCTCGGCGCGGTTGTCTCTCCAAAAAAAATCAACGAGAAAAGTACACATTTTAATCTCTAAGGAATAGACTGATAAATGTGGGAACTGTTTTTTCGAGAGTTCTTCAGGTATTCACAACTGGAATCGATAATCAATAGTTTTATTCAATGATATATTCATTCAAGTGATTCATTTGACGACCCACTATTGAAAATATATCTTTAATATCAAGTCAACTTACAACACAGTAAGGAAGCCACGGTACTCCTTACGAAGGTTATGGGGAATTTTGGTATCATACAAGAACATTGGTCTATAGTCAAAAATCATGGAATTGGGAGATCCGTGGGAAGTTACTTTAGAACAGAACTTGAATAATTATACTTTCTTTGAGCAACTGTTGTGCCAGGAATTTCAAGGCAGTCAATTTAAAGATGACCAGAGAAAGAGGAATTGTCAGTGAATCAGAAAGAGTACTTCTCTTTCGATAGTAAAGAACCACCATGAACCAGGGATGCTGTAACGACAATGCACACCACCTGACCTCGGGAAACACTGACACTAATGGGAAAGGAACCTTTATGCAGCTTCAGAAATACAGTTTAATTATATATTGTCGAATTTTTATGTGTGGTTCTGCAGGAATTCTCTTCATCTCAGCGCAGAAAAAACACATGCAATAAGTACAGTTTCATAATAACAAAAACAATTAGCTAATATAGATATCAAAATTGGCAATCATCAAATTGACAAGGTATCATGTGTGAAAGTTTTAGGTCTTCATGTCGACTACTGTCTTGACTGGAGGAGACATTGTGAGGCAGTCGTTTCCAATATGAATTCTGTGATTTATATGCTCGTAATCTTAGATGTGTTCTTACTCATGACCAGTTGAACCATGATGTACTTTGCTCAGACCCAATCTCGCTTGAGATATGGCATTGCCTATCAAGCAATGTCATCAAAATCTAATGTTTTCATCTTCGAGAAAAAATAATTCGTTGTATTGCTGGTGTATCGAGTACAACCAGTTGTAAGAATTATTTTAAAGAATTCAAAATCTTAACTCTGCCATGGTTGTTTATTTTTCAAGTCTGTATATTTGTATATTGCAATTTGAAATATTTTTGAAATAATGCTCAAGTGCATTCAATGATCTATATGTAAGCTTTAAAAAAATGCCCTTTTCAATTCTCCATCTATAATTGGCCAAAGGATTTTTAATAAATTACCATTGACTATGAAATCTATTCCTGAACTGAAATTATTCAAATTAGTTTAGAAAGAATTTTTACTGAATCAAGTTTTTTATTCTGTAGATGAATATTTCGTGCACTAATTTCAGACTTTACAGATATATGTATGTTTCTCTTTTGTGATATGAATGTTGTAGATATAAATTTAGGCTAGATATTATTTTCATTTTTAGGACATTGACTAATCCTATACAAATCTTTTTATCTTAAAGTAATTGAAGTTTTACTTATTTATTGATTAAGACGAACAAATTGAATGTTTTAAAAGTATGCAATTAACCTACCTCTATAAACAAGATATGCAGGGAAGTTATAGACATAATATTAGGTATTACATTCATATAAGTAACTATGTCTGGAAATAGAATGTGCCTGATATAGAAAATTGTTCTGATCGAAACAAAATTATTTCAAACGAGACAAGACGAGAATTCATGAACAGACCGGACGGGTTTTGAAATGAAGGGTTTTATGGATGAGTTGGCAATAGATTGATTGCAGGGTCGGTAGCTAGTTGGTTCAACGTGGGTGCTTTGTTCACTCACTCAAATTGACTGCCGTGTTGGTCGGTGGTTCAAGCCCTAGTCTGAACGATCGATTTTCACTTGCTATCGTCCAACCCGTGTTAGGAATCACACTTTAAAAGGTAAGACCTCTTAATCCTTAGCTCGTACAAGTTTCGACTTCTGAGGGTTGTCGTTCGTAGGGATGCGACAGCTGGTTAACGGAAAAACATATTTTTTAAACAGAATTTCATCTTCACTTATATCTAATGCTGTCCCACAGTTAGCAACAAATGAAACAGGACGGTTTCCCAGTAGATTAAGATCTGTCTCAGATCAAAAGATCCCTAGAAAAGAAGTTGAATAAACTCAAGTATATGCCAGAGACTACAAGATACTTTCGAAGGATTATGGTCTCAGTATATAATCTACCAGTGAGTATACAAAAACAGAATGAGACACTATAAGAGAACTTCTTCGGTTGCACTTAACAGGATCAGAAATCACAAATGTGACACCGGAGTTCTGGACAAAAACAGAACTTCAGATTAATAATAAAGTCTTCAGGAAGAAGACAATGGTTTATTAAGGGAGATGGACCATGAACAACCTTCAATAATATAATAGATAGATCTCAGACAGCAAAATTATTCTACAATATAATAGAATTATACTCATCGTAGATATTATAGCTGAGATAATTAAGAAAATTGAAAATTAATATTGTATTTCCATGGTTAAGTTGAAAAACACCCACTGGTGACACTTCGCCACTTTATCTTTGTCGAATACCTATTATTGTTACCTCTTTACATATGTGTTCAAAGATGAATAAAGACGATTTATTATTATTATTATTATTATAAGTTGCTGAAACAAGATGCCATTTATCCAGTAATGCTGCAAGACGAACTTCTATTTCAAAAACTGAGTAAACCTTAGCAAGTTTGGCTCTAGGATACATACATAATGTGAAAATGTCACATTAAAGCATGGAGGCTGAGTAAGGCTTCCTTCACGCAAATTCTAGAAAAATAAAACATAATTTGGCGAAGGGCTTGAGACTGATCAATCTCATGCCCAGATATCAATGATTACACGATTCACAAAAAAGGCAGAATATCATTATAAGGGTAATGAAATTTTTTAGCTACTTTCTTCGATATTGACGAAAATTATGGGGGAAAGAGAAGTGGTACGGATAGCACAGAGCTGCCTACAGAGGGTCTTGTCCCACTGTTATGGAACCTTGTAACTGGGCCATGCAGACGACTAGTCCTGGAAAAATTTACTGATGAAATATATGTAGGAATTTGGACCACTAAAAATTCGAAAAGAGATACAATTGCCAGAAGAGGTTAAATATCTTGGGGTGATACTAGATCACAGCTGGAATCAACATTTGGACAGGACCAAAAAGAAAGAAAGGGGTGGCATTAGGGACACTCTTGAATACACCTTCTTTACGATGTGTGGTAATGAGAGAGGGGGTTGGTCAATATTGATGTGTTGCGGTATAGTAATCTATTCAGTGAAAACAAAATAAGGTCAATTTCACATCTGAGGCTTTTAGAAAAAAATTCGCTTGGACCCGTCGATTCTTATTTTGAGAAGGAAACTTTTGGCGCCTATTGTCAACCTTGTCACTTTCATCCCCTCAGCGAAGTGAAATTCAATCCTTATTTCTTAAATGGAATCAGGGGTTAAGAAATACCTCATTTGAAAGTACACCGATTTTTTTTTTTTGAACGCTTTCCACTTCTTAGAATTTACGCAGCGGTAATCAAAAAATGATGTCTTAAAATCAATATCAAGTTAATATAAAGTAAGTTAGCTTTAAGTTTTTGACTGAATTTTTACTTTAACATGTGTTCATCAAAATGTTGGCCTCCTGCTTCCATACAGTTATAAAGATTTTGATCAAAGCGCTCTCAGACGTTTTGAAGCACTTCTGGTGTAAAATTGTGACAGTTATCAAGAATCTGTTGACGAAAATCATCTAGAGATGCTAGCTGAGTTTTATAGATTGTCGTCTTTGAGTGATCCCAGAAAAAAAATCTAACGAATTCAAACCTGGCAATCTTTGGCAGCTCCTCTACTGATCCTCTTCAATCGTTTCTCCTACCAGGAATGGTTTCATTCAAATACTCACGAAAAGCAAGGATATAACGAGGAGGTGCCTTATCGTGTCAATTTTTCTTTATTGTAGCACATTTATCTTGTGAGACTTCCTGGTAGAAAAAAGGACCAACACCTATGTCGCCATAAATTTTGGCTCACACATTTAGCTTCTCAGGATGTTGACTATGAACTTCATGAAATTAACAGTCCCATACACAAAAACGAATACTCATTTGAGAAACAAGTGTTGAACAACCAATTTCGGTTATTCATCATCCGTTCACTAATCAACTCGCAAAATTCCAAACGTCTGTCGAAGTCATCTTCATTTAATTCGTGCACAAGATGATTTTTATAGGGGTGTAATTTACGGGCTTTCAGAATTATTCAAATACTCGTACTACTATGCTACAAACTGTAGATCATTACCTGGTACTTATTATAGGGTCGATACTGACGTGGCCCAATCAATAACACGTTTTTTCATGGAAAAATACTGCATCAAATTTCAAAAAGTAGAAATCATTGAAAAGAGAAATCGATGACCTATCAAATGAGGTATCACTTGACCCCTAATCCCATTTAAGATCTGAGGGTTGGATTTCACCTCGACAAAAGGGAGATAAAGTCACAAGGTTGATAATAGGCGCCAAAATTATCCCTCTCGAAATAAAAATCGACGGGTCCGAGCGAATAATGCCACTGATGAAAAATTGGCCTAGTTTCGTTTTCACTAAACAGTTCACAATACTGCAAATATTATATAATATAAAATGTTTAAATAAATAATTCTAATTCTGACTATTGTAACCTAGAGAGGTTACAGCTTATTTATCAAAATAAATCTGTTAATTAACGAAAAAATATTACTTAAACAAATATTTTATCAAAATCCTTCAAATGCAATAAAAATTAACAATTATTCATTCATGAATAAATTCTAAATTTCATTTGTTACTATTTTTTTTTGCTTAAATGTTTAAAAATTATAAAAACTTATAACGACAAAAAAGAAAGTTCAACAAGAAACAACACTAATTAAAATATCCAAACTGGTCCAGAAAACTGAAATATCAAAATAGGTAATCACAAAATTACATAGAATTCAAATAGTATTACTAGTGATCTCAAGACTTCACAAAAAAATGGACAAGTCAGACTACTCCCTATTGGAATAATGCTTCAGTAAATCCCTTATAGAACTCTTAACAAAACTCACTTCTTTTTTTTTCGCCATTGAAAACTCAGAATATCAGAATATTCAAGCTCTTCATTAGAACCTAATCAACCACTATTCACTGTCTAAACTCTTCTGCTATTCTACTGGTACATATCTGAAGATCACTGAAATATTATCAGTTATTTTAAAGGGCTGGTAAACAAGTAATTAAAAATCCATTTTCATAGGTTTATCTGACAAGGGTGGTTCTAAACAAACCCAATTTAAATTCGTTGAACAGCAAAACACTCTTTATTGAATAGGTAATATGATGGTACTGATTACTGTATAATAAAAACAGAGCCAAAATAACTGATAAAACGATAATTAATTTGTTACTAATAATCATTACTGATAACAAACAAGGAGATATTGGCATTAGTACTTCAGATGAGTAACCTCAGGAAAAAACTTAAGTATCATTTATTGAATGTGGCGTTCACCACAAACAGAGAAATCTGTTGAATATAAACTTATAATATTCTCCTACAAAAAGATAGGATCGTAAAATTATCAATCTGTTAGATTTCTCAGGTCATGAATGTCAACTACTGATATATCAGAGTTGAGGGTTAATTGCAATATTCAGGATTCCGTTAAGAACTATAATCTCTATATGGTCATCGCAAGGCATTTTATCAACTACTCAAGAGCTCGTTATGCATTTGATAATACACTTCACTACCAAACATAGTCGTAAATTGGGGGGGCACTGGTGCAGATACCTCCCTCTACCGGAACCTATAGGTCCATTGCCATTATTTACTTGTTGTCATGCACTTATAATTGAAAGTAGTAGTAGTAGTAGGTCTAATCATATTTGGAGAAATTAAATAGGCAAAAGGCGAACTCACCATAAAATTTAAGCATACCTCACAACATTTTTCAAGTTGATTAAAGAATATTTAGGGCTAGATGTAAGTAGGCCTAGGCGCTTCACTGATTGGTTATTAGATTTAGGTTTTATATTAGAGTCTCCGATATTCTCTGCGTCACCAATTGAAATAATGAATTTATGCCTATTCTTTGAAATAGTGAACATGTTAATCAATTTCCTAGAGAAGTCAGTACCGGGCAGGCAGTCCTCGATTGAAAACAAAATGTGAATAACCAAGAAAAGTACTTGATAAAAATAACTGCGTAAACGCAAGCGAGACATAAGTGGAACCACCTATTCACGCTATTCAGTCACGCTACTGGAAAATTATTCCATGAAAATCAAAAGATAATTAGATAAGTACTTTTCTGATCATTCTCATATTGATTTCAATTTGAGAGTCACCTTACTGACGATGCCCAACACGCTGAAACAGCTGACTACAGGTGGTTCTTAAATTTAAATCAATATGGGAGTGATCAAAATAGTACTTATCTATTCATATTTTGATTTTCACGGAATTATTTTCCAACAGCTTATGTGGTTTTGGCCTTTCAGTGATAGGTGTATTATTTGGTGTCAAAATATATATGTTCGGTTGCAAAGTATTTGAAATTATATCGTCAGCAAGGTTCAAAGATTCAACAGCCAAATCTACAGCCCTGTTGAATATAATTGCTAAATACATAGTAGATTTTGAATTATTGGAGAAAAACAAATAAATTGATGTAAATCATTACTGAAAGCATTCGAAACAAATGTTACCTTTCAAAATAAAAAAGTCTAAAATATATTTTGTTATAATTAAAAGTCATAGGTCCACACGAGAGGCAAGGGGTAAATTCGAAAATCAAATATTAAACTATATTTTGTGCTAAGTTTTGATAGGTAAGCCAGTTATAAGACCTTGTGCCCTTTATAAATTCATACTCATTCATATCTCAATGAAATGGAAATCACATAGAAAAAAGGATCTTTTTCTCAAACTAACAAATTGTTCAACTGAAGTAAGAATTATGGATATTGCTATAAAAAGTTGGTTTAGCTTAGAATAGATCTGTACTTTTTTAGTTGTATATAACATTCAGGAGTGTTTTTTTATAAAATTTAGAAAAATTTCAACATACCTTAAAAATTATTTGATTCAAATGTTCCACAAGTATATTGTGGTGATGCACATTTTATAAGTTCCATAGTTTTCGAAGTTTAGAGTATTTGGACGAAATGATTATTTAGAAAATTTCAATCACAGGCAATGTAATAACATAAAATTTAATTTAGTGTTGAATTTTTTTTGAATAGATGTAAAATACTGACCAAAACTTCTTGGATCAGAATTGACATTGATTATAAAATGACTTGACAGAATAATTTCTAAAGAAACCAAAATTACTGTGTACCAACCTCTCTAAACTAGAATTTTTGTATACAGGATACCTCAAAAGTTTCAGAACGGTTAAATGTCTCTAAAGTTTGCAAATTGTTTCAAATCCTATATATAGTAATGGTTTTACCTGACTGGTATGATAATTAGACTTTTGATAATAAAATACTATTTTTTGGTATTTTCAATGTGTTTTTGGACTGTGAATTTGAAAAATATAGGATGCTCAAAAAAATAAAATTTGTGGCACTAACGGTTAAATTAGAAGTACGAAAAAATTTTCAATTTTTTTCTATCAGAACACCAAATATTATTAAAGAGTCATAATATTCAGGACCAATTTGTATTTTTCATTGCAAATATCAAAAATTATCAGCGATTTTTTTTTATATTTAACTTCACCTCTGAATTCAGGAAGTTATAAGGGAATAAAATTAGAAAATTATGTTATTTACAAGGGCCACAAAATTTAAATTGTGTTTCAATTTCTAATATTATCCATACGTTATTAGCAGTGATTGTGAATAAGATACTGATTTTCCCTTATTATTGAATAAATATATTTTGGTGAATATTATTACGAATCCAGTTGTGCTTAAAAGTGTTATTACGTGCCTCCCATGGATCTAGAGATGAATGGGAGGCTCGTGAATGACATATGGTGAATGTAGCATCAAGGAACGAATGATCATGTTATAGGCGACATATAATTGTTATATAAATTGAAGATTGGTTTTGGAAACGATTCATCAGTTCAGTAGAAGTCAAGACAGTCTGGGCAAGCGACAGTAAACAAATGAAATGATTGTGAAATGATTGAACTATTAGTTTTTTAGGTTTCATTTTCAAGTAATTAAATAAATTTGTCAGTGCTTCGCTAAATAAGACATTTTTTTCTTTTGAGAATTTGATTGATAATTGATGAAGTTAAAAAATAATCTTACTGCTACCAATGAAGCACAAAGTGGATTTTGAGAAATATAACGTTGAATGTTGAGGAGTGGGTTTTTGAAATCACCATTGATTGTTTTAGTAGTGATTGGAAGGACTATTAAGTGATTACCTTTCATGAATCCTTGCTTTATTTCTATACTTCCATCTTTATCTTTTAATTATGTCAACATATCTATTGTTGAAAACATTGTAATTTATATGATTCGCAACTAGCTTGTATTATTTTTTCATAATGGGAAAAACCAATTTTAATCAATATCTGATAATGGACACTGAGTTATTGGGTTTTGAAACGACTTTTACTTGGAATCAAAATCTCAATTTCCGATGAGATTAGACTATTTTGGAACTGTCATGTTCACATAATTTTGTTTTCATCATTCAGTTTCTGCTATTGAAATATTTTTTAGGATCATGCAGGCATAATTTTCTCACCCCAGGTTTATATCATAATAATTCCTAATTCCATTTTAGTAGTTACCTTTAATAAAAAACAAAAACATTTGAGTTCTGCCGGCAACAATAATTAACAAAAATATTCAGTGCATTTCTTTTTTGGAATGTCTGTCCTTGACACTCAAAAAAAAATTGCAAACATTTTTTTTCAGCTTTAGGATTTTCAACTGAACCACCCCCATATTCTTTACCAATATCCAGGAACTGAAAGAAATGATTTTGAATATCAAAAAAAAATTCTGTTGGAAATGGTGTTCCAGCGAAAATTTTCTTGAATTTGCCTGTTTCTGCATTAGATACATTAGCCTCTGCTATCAACAGCTAATGGCAAGATGGACATTTTTCTCTCTGTATGAAAATATCAACTTTGTTGGTGAAAAGCAGGAGAAGAGTATTGTATTTTTGGTAATAGGGAAGAGTGCTTGTTTTGGAATAATTTTTTTGATAAAGAAGTGAATTTTTTTGTAATGTTTTTTGAATGATTCTTATTTCGTATCAACTTTTCTCTCACAAATGATGAAATGTCTATAGCAGACTTTGTTCAATTTACCAGAAAGCATCCACCTATAAAACTTAACTTGCTATTATTAAATAAATTGAACAATAGACTGATTGTGTGAATTGAATACAAGTTCAAGTAACTCAAAAAAGGTCACTGAAATATAGTCACATTTTTTGATACCTTCGACATCATTTCCGGTAATTTTTTCTTCATGACATTTTTTATCTTCTTCATCATAAACTTTCCTATCATTTTCTTCATCGTTCTCATTATCCCTCTCTTCATCATTATCTGGAAATAACTGAATATTACAAAATCTTTTTCTAAAGGGTGCTAGATTTTCTATAATATTATCATAAGGAATACTGCTGCAGCTATGCGTTCTAAACTTTTTGTCAGGCTTCAAAGCATTATCATCATCCATAATTTTCATGAAAGTGTATCTGGAAAAAAAAATGTTTTTGAGCGAGAATAATTCCGCATTGTTAATATGAATTTGAAATCATACCTATTCAAACTTGTAGTTGTTGTTACAATTTTTGTAGTTTCTGTGTCGGTTGTTACAGTGCGTATTTTAGTAATAGTTTCATTAGGTGGTGTCTTTTCTCTTGAAGGTTTGTTTTTATCCATTTTTCCCACTGCTGATTCTGACCTTTCAGGACTTAATTCTATATTAACAATCGGCTTTACCTTATCTTTCTTAGTCTTCTTTTTGTTGCCATTGGTTTTAGGTCGTATCTGAAATTGAATCCCAGAATTTATCGAATTCAATAATTAGTGATTAATACTAACCTTGACTTTTGAAGGTTTGTTAGCTGCTGTCCTAAAAACATCGTCCTCAGTACAAGAAGCAACTTTTGAATTGTTTTTTTGCTCTAGATCTGTATCAATAGTATGATAGCCCTTTTTTGCCACAGTGCTTATATCTGTGGGTGTAGACTGATCGATAAATTCAATATTATCAATTGTTTCAAAGGAAGTTTGTTTTTCAGGTGTGGAGACGCTACCTTTGATTGGTGGAAGTGGGGATTCCTACAAAAGTCCATGTTCTATACAGATTGTTTTTGAGGTATCAAACTATCATTATATGAAAACTAGTCAATTTAAAAGTTTGTACAATCCAGATAAACGAAGTTACATATACCATATGACAAACAAGCATAGGAATTCCAAATTAGCTATCACACAATATTCATATTGAACTAGTTTATGTTCAAATATTTAGGAAAACAATAGGGATCATAAAAAATTTAGTACAAAATTTGCATTTCAAGTTTTTACTAACAACCATTAGGTTGCGGAAATTCATCATAAAGATAATCGTAAATTTTGACTGAGGAAGCTATTGTATAACAAAACACGTGTCTTGGTTTGAAGAATTCCGTCGTGGTTGTGTTCCTTATTGATGAATTTCGTGAAGGACGGCCAAAGCCAAAAAAATGACTGTGCAGTACTGCGAAAATGAAGCATCCTTTGGACTGCAATACATCCGATTTTACATAAACATTCAAGTATGAAAATAGATCTGTTTCCTACAGATTTTGCTCAATTTGAGTGACGTTAAAAAAATAGGTTCATGATAATTGGTTTGAAAACTTTATTTTGGAATGAATGGCTTTATTCCTTCCTTCGGACGTTTTCACAGATTTATTTTAAAAAAGATGGAGAAGTAGAAAGCCAAAATCCTTCTTTCCCAAAAACTCGTCACTCCTAAAAACAATACAAAAACGATACAACTTGGAACTGCAAAAAGTGCATATATTCATACAAACTGGAAACAATCCACAGTTTGCCACAAAAGTTGTCCGTTAACAAAAAGTAATAGCAAGAAAATTAATGCAACGTTTTTTTTCTTCACTGAACATTTCGTCACTATTCCTTTATGGGACTGAAGAAATGATAACAATGAATGGTAATCAATTTAATTATCAGTTTTCAGTTAAATTAGAAAAACAACCCAAAACTTCACATCAGACAACTCCATCTCATATACAGCACATGAAACAATTGATTATTTGAAGGAGATAAACATAGTTTCAAACATTTTTATCTACTTTGTGTAAAATATTGAAAGGTGACCCTCATAAATATATCTTAGTTTTAATTATTGAATATTCATATGAACGTTCTGAAATGAAAAAGATTTGTCACAGGTTAATTTTCCTACAAACAAATAAAGTCATTTATATCTAGATCAATTTTGATAAAGCCTGAAATACCTTAAAAATTTATCTAGTTCAAATAGATACATCCACTAGGTAGATAAAAGTGTCCTAATTGTCGAGATGAAAATAAATTCTTCCATGGAAGGTTTGCATAATAATATTACAGGGATAACTATTTCTTTTAAATACAACTTGTTTTGGTCTTAAAGTTATAAATAAATGAATTGATCTGGCGAAAAATAAAACAATTTCAATACTAAGATAAATCGATTCAGTCCATATGTTGATATTATTATCAAAACTGGATACTTAAAAGTACTATTATTCATACAAGAATTTTCAGATAGCATGAAATCAGTAAACGCTTTGAGGATGAATAATAGTGGGTGACTCATTACAGATAAACATATCTATTTTTTTACATTACACTTTATTTCAAGCCAGTGATATTCTGAGCAATGCTTCTATGAAATGGACAGAAATGAAAGTATCATGCCTAACTATGATCCATTTTATTGTAATGTACTGAATGTGGAAATGTTAAACAGGAAATCCTAGATCCACACCCTAGTGAAAAAAAAAACGAAAAAAAAACAATGAATTTTGTATTATTACTTTCCGTTTTTATTGATCCTATCACAACTATTTTAATAGGTGAAATAAAATGTGCAAAAAGTTCTCAGCGTGCTTAAAGGTTTAGCAAATATGGTCTATTGAATTTCCAACTGGAAAAGTGTATTATTGATAAATGGATTGATGTTCAGAAAAATGAGGTAGTGAAATACGAAAATTATATTTGAAAAATGTGCATATGCTAAGTTTTTCTAGATATATTTTGAAGAAGATAAATAATTATTCCCCAAAACTTCTTCATTTGGAGTGCAAAATCATTTGTTTGATTTTACGCCTGAAAGCTAGAGTAGCTATTAATTTTTGAATGATAAAATGTCTTTAGTATAAAAAAACTTTCCTCGCTCGACCTGAATTTCAAATCATACTATCTCTCCTATTTCAAATTATCTAATAGTTGGGATGAGTTGATAGTAAATTTTTAGTGAAACTGAAGACAAACTATCCTTTTTATTAAAAAAATTACTTAGTGATAAAAAGGACTACCTAGTAATCAAAAGTGTTGCAAATGTTTATGCTAACTGCTCTTAAACATGCATACAAAAAAATTGTTTTTGTTAAGTTTTTGTCTTTAATTTGAGACATTTTCAAAACACTGGAATATGAATATAAAATAAAAGGTTGTAACCAACAAAGACATTTTTTTCCACAAACCAGAATTGAAACAGTGTTCTCGATACTTTTTTCACCCAAACAAGTTGAAGTCATCAGAAGATGACTTCAACTTGTTTGAAGTGATGAATATAGTGATGAAACGCGCGTCGAAAGAGTCTTACAGTTTTGGTATGAGGAGAAGTGTCTTCCTTCATTCATTTGAAGAGACATCTCATTCGAAAATACCCAGAGTTTCAAATAAAACCTGATTTGTAGAATTTACAAATATGAGATATCAGTTTGGATCCTCTTCTAAAAATGTAGTACATACAATATGGGTTCCCATCATCCTCACCCATATCTTTATTTATTGAGAAGTCTGAATGTTAGTTTGTGAGCTCGTCACTAAAACCAATGCTTCTAATTCAATTTGAATCACTTATTCATAATCGTTCATAACTACATTCTTCTGTCAAGGTCATCTTAAGTTAGGTTACACAATCCATTATTTTATTGAGATAAAACACAGTTTTAAAGGTTTTTTCGACATAATTGAAATAAAAATTATCTTCTGAGAGCTATAAAAAAATGTAAATATTATAACTTTTATTACAAGTTATGTCAAAAAGTACTAAAAACGTAACATCCAATTTCTAAATCTTGCTTCGTGCAGGTAGCTGATCAGATAATAACCCCATGTGTTTATCAATTACAGATCAGCTTTGAAATAATAAGTTCATTGGCATGAAAAACACTTCGGTTTTTAACACAGCTCTCAAATTTGCAATTAGATTTTTTCATTTCGGGTGATGAAATGAAAAGTAGAAATCATCCCTGAATTCTTTTCAGATTCTCAATCCCAACTTTTAGTGATCTGAACAAATTCATCATAAATTAGGAGCATTGCAACTGGTTTAGCTGAAAATAGTGAAAAAAGAGAGGCATATGCCAAGATTTAAATAGAAACACTTGATTGATTCTGTAATTATGAGTTATAATACAAAAAATTTCAAAGCCACATTTCTGAAGTTTCCAAAAGCTGAAGAGATCATGGAAGCTTAAACGGTTTTGATAACATAATTTACAATAAAAGCGGCCTGAATTAAATATTTAAATCTATAGTCCATTGTCGAAGTAAGGTAAATTTTATCGTTTGTTGGACAAGATAAAAAATTCCTCATCTTTCATAAGCGGATTGTGAAGAAAGCCATAATGATTGTTGAAGGAGCATATCTGTTTTTCTTTTTGTGAATTTGCTTCAACTGATCGGTCAAAACTTCGAGATTCTTGGAATAAGAAGTTATTCTCACAGGATATCGCAGAGCTTTTTTCAGATAATCTATGCTCTCATCTAAAAAAATTATTAAAACAAGAGATCGTCTTCTCACCTATTTGATGAACTTTCTAACTATAAATTTTCCGTACTTGGGTATATTCTTCAACTATTTGAAACTCTTATAACTTCTCATATGAAATACATATACCTCTTATTACAATTTCAAGATTAGATGAGCCTAGAAGCCTTATGCATTGGAGGAATGGATCCAAGATGACGATCAATTGAGCAAATGGTACAGCTAATCAACCTTAGTTTTTTCTTTGAAAGGTTTTCAATTTGGGCTAGTGGACCAATAAACTCTTCTTTATAGATTATGTAATTTTACGTCAAGAAAAACTCCAATACCAAACGATACAATTGACTGACCAATAATGGTACTGGAATTATATAGGATACTGAAGCAGAACTTTGCTTGTGACAAATGAAATGACACTTCTGAGTGAAATTTTGTACAAAGAAGTCTCATTTCATCTCCTTGTTGTGCCAACTTGTTTGGTAATGTTAATCCATCTTATAGATTACAGAATGTATCCTACGTAAAATCCCACTCTGTACTTGTGAATATGCAAAGATAAATGATATTGAAAGCACGTTAGAAATTCAATGACCTGTCATTCAGCACAACTCTAGCCATTTACAGATATACATACAAAATTCCAACGACGAAGATTCACAAAATGTGAAAGCAATCTCCTTGTGGTATTCTTTAAACAGGAAAAATGTGTTAAAATCATTGAAGTTGGTATACATTTGAAAAAGCAATGAGATAAAAGCAAAAAAGTTTAGAAGAAAACATATGAGTGGTTTAAATTGTATGAAAATATTTTTATAAGGTATTATCCAGAATATGTGCCAAGCTGAGAGTTGGGACTTAAATTTGATAGGTTTACTAATGAAAAAGTCTGAAGATTTGTTTCAGTCTTAATGTATCTGCTTTGATCTGGGTCACTCATACTAGTCTTTCAGTCAAAATAAGTCATTAATTTGTGGAAAAAAAAACCAAAGCTTTATAAGAATGATTCAATTCTAACAATTCTGGACTTAATGATCTATATTTATTTTTCTCTAACTGATCACAAGTGAGATGAAATCCGACAAATAAAAAGATGATCAACTGACTGCTTCCCTATGAGACATCCTGAATATATGGTAATTAATTTGTTTATTATCATCACAAGAAAGGATTAGATGAATAAAATAAAATTCTGTACATGTTCTGGATGAATACTTCTATAATAAAAGTATGAGTAGTTTCAAAATTTTTTATTTAATACAGAAATGTGTCCAAAGCTGAGATATTAGCAGTGTGAATTGATTATTTTTTCAAACTGTCAGCCAAAACTCTACCATACAGCTGTCTATAGCGATATAATGGATTCCAAGGACACTTCATCCTTTTACTTACAGCATTATTTTTAGGTATAGGTGTAGGTTGTGAACATGTGATAGCAGGGGAGGAGACACCTGGAGCAATGAGCACCTTGGAAGCCTCCTCCCCCAACTCACAAGAGGTTGTAGAAGCGTTGGAAATTGTTCGCTTATGTCCCGATGATTTAGACGAGTGTCTCGTTAGGGATTTAGTCCAACCATGGAGGCTGCGTGTACTTCCTTTGTTGTTCGTACTTGAATCACTTCCTTTTCGTGGAATGGTAGAACTATTAAATCTGGAAAATGGCAGAGTAGGAAACACTAGTGAAGAGAAATGAACCTATGCATGATCTACCCATCTTTGTAAAGAGTTTATTTTGAAATGAATTGCTTTTTTCCTTTAGAGGTTTCCCACAATTTAGTTATAAATATGAAGTAGAAAACCAAAAACTATCTTTCCCAAATCATTTTCAATACCAATTAGAGATTTCAAATATAAAAAATTATATATCATTAAAAAATCTCATATACAGTTTCAGGTGAAATTACCAAGAACATTTCCAATCAGTAGGTTCAAAAGATTTTAGGCCTTGCAGAGTAATATAATATTTGAAAATACCTAAGTTTCAGATTTTTCACCAGCAAGAAAGTTCAATGATGCCCACATTTTCTGACAAGTTGCTTACATAAACAAAACTCAAAGTACTTATCTGCATTCAATACTTATTAAATATAAACAAGATATTACATAGAAGACACTAAGATACCTAGGAGGAAAATGTGCCAAAATAGAAAATAACCCACTACAAAAGTTATAATTTTCTCACTAAAATTCATATCAAAATCGATGACTAAGGGTACTAAATTTAAGTGGAAAATAAGTTTAGTCATAGAAAGATCACAGTTTATTTTTAATTTCAACTTAACTTGATTTGAGAAGACACTTTGTTTTTTTTTTCTTGAGATCTCAACTTTTTCAATTTGAAGTCCAAAATCTCAAAAGAAAAAGTGATAATCTCTAGAAAAAAGTTGAAATCCTGAGAACAAGGAATATTTTGAGAAAAAGGTTGAGATATTGGAAAAAAAGCTTGGATAGAATGAAACACAGAGAGTGGATTTTATACAGCTTTGTGAAATGTAGCACTTCATTTTTTTATGATATTGCCATGCCAGTTTTACCATAAAAATATATATACTGCTAGTTATCCTTATTATCTACTTACCCTCCTGAGTCAAGTTTAGGGCAAGATTGTCCCGTGTTTCTATTTTTTGATGGATTGCAAGCCTGACAATGTAATCCTCTCAAAACTTGAGTTCCATTTGTTTTTCTCCTATAAGTAACATGCCTAAATATTCCAGAAACCTTTTTTGTATCGTCCAATTCCAGTATGGAGGCTTTATTTACATTAAATCGAAATATACCTCAATTCTTTTAAATTCCTTTCAGCACCAATTTTTAAAAATTAATGGATACACTAAGTTTCATGGACTATTTTATATTACTGAAGTAATTTTCTCAAGCTATAACGTTATGCTGTATGAACATTAATCCCACAGAAAAATCTGGAAAAAAAATACATGTTAAAACTTCCTACTGCAGAACGCCACTGGCCAAATATGTCAAAATGTAATTCTTCAGTTTTCAACTAAAAAAACTTGTCAGTTTACATTACAAGTTCATTTTCAGTTGGTGTGGAATGAATATTTAAATATGCAGATTGAGAGACAATTTTATTTATTTTTATCACACAAATTGAGATATAACCTACAGTAGTGAAGTTATCCAAATGATAAAAACAAAAAAATCAAAATCAAGAAATGTGTTACTTGCTTAATGGGAAGTAATGTAAAGCTTTGAAATGCTACATTTTATCCAAAAACTTACGTTTTAAGAAATAATGACACCACCCCTACACAGATTACAGATTTGACACTTTTAATAGTTTCAATTGCTGCCATACGGCATATGCCATATGCCAGATGTCACGTCATTCAATCAGTGTGACCAACAATTACGACTGTTTCCCCGTATCTGAAGCTGACATGTTAATAAAATTTTTTTTTTTCTGTGACGGAAAAAAAGTTTGACATTTTATCTCTGATATCACTTTTCATGAAATTACTTTTTTCACCGGTCTCCGTGAAAAAAGTGAGTACTATATATAGCAGTATATATACAGTGTCACCATTAAAGTGCGCACCATATAGGAAACTTTTTTTTCGAAAAGTTTCAATGAAGCTCAACTTCGGTACTTGTTTGTGCTTTAAATTAAACTTGAAATGATGCGACCAACTGCGACCCACTGACGTTAAGTGTTTGTCAAATTCTACTTATTTTTTCGAAAAAATTGAAAAAGTGAATTTGAAGATCTAATTTAACAAAAAGTTACTTGAAAAAGTTGTGTCTAGGATAAAGTTAACGTTTTGCTTATTTTTGACAGATATCCCCTTTATTTAAAAACAAACAGTTCGGTTAATTGTCATCAATTCATGTATACATAACAAACTCATCATGGAGTTTAACTTTTCTGATACATTTTTACTAATACGGGCATTTTCAGAGAGAAATTAAAAATATGCTATAAAAATTTTAACATGACTGGTACAAAGTTTCAATCACTTGGCTATTTTTTTAAACAAACCTTCGATTTCGAAAAAGCAGAGGCAACTAAAAAAAATGCAAATAATTTCGATAGAACTATTACAAAAAATTACTTATTGATCTAAATGAGGTTGTCAAACACTTATAGCCTACATTTC
>WOGO01000173.1:17532-28330 GCA_015342085.1 Leptinotarsa defecta
GCGAGCTAAGGACTAACGACGTCTTAAATACCTTTTAACGTGTGATTTCTAACACGGTTGCAGAATCATTCCAGCTTCAACCAGATAAATTCTCTCGAGAAAAATAACTGGTCGAGGCGGGAATCGAACCCACGGTCTTCTGATCGTGAGTCAGGCGCACTACCACCGCGCACCGCGGCCAATTCCAATACACACGTTTTCTTGATAAACCGTTACTTGTCTCCGATTACAAAGAAATAGAACGTCATAATAAAAAAATGAATGATACCTATACTTATTTTCCATAAAGAATTGTCACTTCTTTGCAGGACTTCATTTCTCTATTTCTAACAACCCAAAATTCACTTTTGAGTAAGTCATTCTATTAATAGAATTTTCCACGTGGTCGTAAACTGGGAAAAAATTGGTTTATGCAAAGAAGAGCAAAGCTTACATTGGCTGAATAATAACTTAAAAGTGACAATTTCAATAAAATTATAAGAAACCGGGAAAATGTTCAAGTAATAAAATATTTATGTAATTTGCTCTTCGAAATATGTTTGATTTTATTCTGGTAAATAAAGGCAACTAAATTCATCTACAAAAGTCACTATAAAATTGTCAACCTAAAGTATACCCATGCCCGCCCTAGCAGCGTTGCCACATAATTTCTAAAACCTCAACTTCTGAAAAAATACTTTGTAACTTCGGTTTCATCAATCATCAATAAGTGTCTTACGGCGAAACATCGGATGTCTAGCAGTGATGTAAGACGACGGGGGATGATGCGCAGGGGTAAAATGACGGTCTAAGCAATGAAGCGCCATCGCTGAGATCGCGACCCGAACGCGGGCAGACGCGTGAGGGCAGACGTTTAGGCGTGAAAGAATGAAAAACGTAGATACATATATTACATTCATCCATCCTCACAAACTTTACGCAATTATAATATTACTTTGAGTAGGATTACCAATGGTTTTCATTCCAATCTTTTCAGTTTTTTTTTGCTGATGTTATTCAGTATTGTATAAGTGGGTAGCTATTGAGTGACTGAAGCTATGAACCTAGAATCTTGAATTATGTAGGTAGGTTCTTTGTATAACGTAAATGAGCTTCAAGAAAGGAAATCAGGAATTTCCACCCCCCAAGGGGGAAAAATGGGGGTTTAAAGATTGTATTGAATTTCGTTAGTTTTGAAGTTGGAAACCTGTAGTTTTGGGTTAATCAAAAAATATTGTAAATATTTGTTTAAAATGGTCTGTCACGAAGCTTGATGTGACAAACCAAATTCTACGCGCGGCGAACCTGCGGGCAACAACTAGTTTTTGATAACGCGACGTCACCGAACTCAATGACAAACGCCTGCTCTTCGCCTAGTGGCGCCTAAAGATTATAATTTATTTGTGACTGGATTAACAAATTCAACAAAATTATAAGTTAACAAACTTACAAGCTATCAAATCAACGGACTGTACTAAGAAAACTAACGAAATCAACTAGTAACTTCAGTGATTCACTTAAATTATTGGAAAGTACAATAGCCGAGTTCAATAAAAAATATTACATTTTAGCTCATTCAATTGTTTGTCTCAACATGTTTTGTAACATCAAAGGTGTTATCATTTTCAGCTGAAAAATAATCCAAAAGATTTGAATATTTGTTTGTCTGAATTACTAAGAGGTTATTTCATATTCATACTGACGGATATATTATTAATATTATTATTACTATTGAGGTAAGTGCATAATATATACTGCTTAAATTGAGTGTTGGACTTTTTATTTTTAATTACACACTTTTCCTAGATTGTAATTGAAAAATATAGTTGTGGAAATGAGAAATGTAACTTTTGAAACGCCGAAATAATTTGTGCCTGTTTTAATTTTATTATCAAATTCGTGGCCAATTCACAAACGAGCGCAGGTAAACCCGAGTTGTTCTACGGGCTACCGTTCTGTCGGGTGACGATATGAAAAAATTCGATTATGATTTTGTATGCATTCTTTTTGGTAGCAACATGATGGGATGGCAAGACTCTTCACAAGACATGTTCTTGTAAATGACTTATCTTTTCGATATTACTTTTTCGATCCATTATTATGAATTTTTATTGATTTGCGGATCGATAATGTTATGATTCAGGAAGTTCATGATTATGTTAAAATTCTACATAAGTCATAATGATTACATACGTTATATTTGAAGGTGATTGACATACGTTATAGTCATGTATGATATGCTGCCTTAATGTATGAAAACATGATTTTTCTATACCTTTCGTTTCTAGTAAAATCTCCATTTTGTGAACTAAGCGCCAAAAGCGGAAAAAAATTCTATTTATCAATACTGATTATTGTGTCAAAGAAAGATACAGAAAATAATACAAAAATTATATATACATACAGTACCTACACATTTTGATTTACGTTGAAGTGTTGGTACATACAATGTTTCTTTATAGCTTTTGGGGCTTTGTTCACCAGATGAAATTATTGCTAGTCAAGAAAAATTTTCCTCAAACGAAGCAGATACAGTCGTGCCACGTTTGAAGTTAATAGTGCCGCAGATATAGTGCTGTTTGGTTTGGGTTTTTCCTGCACTGACGAGAGGTAATATCCAGAGACCTGACTGTAGGTGATCCTCTTGATTTGACTTCAGCGAGGTCCTGCTGCTGAATGAACGAGAAGTTTTTGTAAAAATATCCTCTCTGAGGTTCCTTGAATAAACGTCTATCAGATATAATTGAATGTCCATCATGGTATCAACCGAAGAAGTAGTTTTTGTCCGGCAGGAATTCAACAGACCTTACTGAATAGGAACGTTTCGAGAGGTGAATTTATTTGCTTGATTTGTTTTCACCGTGAATACTTCATAGAATCTCCACCAACTTCAAATATCCAGCGCAAAGATTCCTGTCATAGAATGCTCAAATACTCCTTGACCCATCTTGACCAGAATATATCTGCCGGCCTCTGTGATTTCTACCAATATTTTCTCAGATACCGATCTTCGAATTTTGTTGAAAATGGACTCTCAGAAGAGTTAATGGTCTTCTACTATTCTTTTTACTATATTTTTCAAGAAAATACTGATACATTTTTGACGTCTCTGTTTCCTTTCTTACATTCAACAACTACAACTTTTCTACAAGATTCAACTGATACAACATATAAGTAGTAACAAAATAAACAAAGTGAAATAAATAAACCTAACACAAATAATATACCAGCAACACCTAGGATACATGGAATTCTTGATCTTTAAACAAAAATAGAAAACGGGACTGGATGGAATTTCCCGATGTCAGAACCAGACAAGAGCTTTCAAATACACCTAAATTTTTTCCCAGGAAACGAAAAGTATACCGGATGTAAACCGATTTTGACTCGTGATTATCACTTTTTTAATCTCCCGGTATTAAAATATTGATAATAATAATAATTACTATTATTCTCGAATACAATGATTACTTATCTCACAGTGTGGGGAGTGGTCATTGGTTGATTATGCTGGCGCGCCCTCCTGAATGTATCGAGGCACCGGGGGATAGGGCCTGACCAGCAGAAACTCAGATAATAATCAGCAGTTTATTTTACATCACATATCCTATTTTGGTGAGAATATACTTGCCGTTAAGTTTTTTTTGGAAAAAAAATACAACCACCCAAAAACATTTGCTTTGCTCTCATGTCTAATTTGAAAATAAAATTAGTACTTACTTCTGCTTTTCCGGCTACACACTCGTTACCAATTTTTTGACAGATATTTCATTTTCATGATATCATTATTTTTTTAATGGCACAATAATAGCTCATATTATTCAGAAAGATTTTTTTTTCCAAAATATTAGTATAATGAACACTCACTTATAAAATCATAAAAATCATTATTTCAGTCGAAACTACAGCTTACTTTAAAACATACCCGTTTCTCTATCTGGTTGTGATTGAAACAATTAGGTATAACAATGTCACATGAAAGATGTCAAAAACAACGAAATAATCACATAATTTAGGAAAATGAAGAGTCGATATGTAATAGGAAACAAACCAATAAGCACTATTGCAATCTACATTAAACCGTTTCCAGACATTGTCGAATTCGATCTACCGTTCCTCTTACAACGCCATTCAACTGTTTATGGTTTATTTCCACAATTGCGCTCCTCATCCGATTTTCCAAATCATCTCGATTTCCTTTCAGTGTACGGTACATTTGATTTTTCACATGAATCCAAAAGAAGAAATCGACGTCCCCATTGGACCATTATGTCCCACCCATCTGTCAGGTAAAACTCCATCGAAATATTGTACCACACGTCCGATATTAGAAGGTGGCCCGTCTTGTTGAAAATACATATTATTTGGTAAATTCTCCAAGTACCCTTCGATTTCATTCTGGAGAAAAACCAAGTATTGCTCTCCCGTTAAAGATCTTTCAAAGATAATTGGACCAATTATCCGTTTTGTCCAATTATGCCAATCCATATCGTTCTTGAAAATTACCTTCTCGTAAAATATGAGCATTTTCTTGCGCCTAACAGAAAGTATTGTTTCTATTAAATATATCATTATTCAAAAAACGAGACTCGTCTGAATAAAGTATGCTATAAGGAAATTCTAGATCAACTTTCATTTTTTGGAAAAAACCGGATAGAATATACCAACCGCTTGATAGACTCAGTTTGATACAATTTTTGATTTACTTGATATTTGAAGGAAAGGTGTTCATGTTTTTAATATTTTCCACACAGTGGTAAATAATATCAACTTACAAAGCAATTTCTCAAACAGACACTATTCTGTTGAAGTGAACATAGCTAGCACATCTCTTTTTTTTTGTCCTCACTTACAATTATCTCATTGAACATGTGCGGCACTTGATGAGAAGACTTGATGCTTGTATTACAAGTCAAGATTCTCATTTTCAATTGTGAACCATAGGCCTTTGTCTATTGCACACATTTTATTATACTTTATTTGATTTTCAAGTAAAATTTTATATAAATTATTCTATACATTTGTTTTAACTAAAGAAAATCGCAGAGCTCTTAAAAACATTTTCAACCTTAGCATCTACTATGGACAAAGTAAACAATGAATACAGTTGAAAATTATACTCCAAGAATATGCATACCAACATAATAAGATAAAATTTTCACTGTCGGACTCTCCAAACCCGTGAAATTAAAATATTCCCGTTACTTTCTGAACCTCGTAGCAAATACGCCCCTGTTGATTCATCTAGTATAGTTTAAAAGTGATCTTCAATATTTAAATTTCGGGTTACCATCTTACCTTGTGAGAATCTCAATAGTGATTCATCTTCAAATTGATTGAAATAAACTACTAGAAAGACCTACAATTTCTCGGAATAAAACGAAATAAAACATTAAAGTGATCATAAAACATCTATTTCAAAACTGAATTTTTTATATATTTTTTCCATAAACAGAACTGTTATACTTAAATAATAATACTGTAGAATTATAAGTTGCAGAATTGGACCATTGACATTTTCGTTATAACTATTGAAAATTTATTTCAAATAAATATTGGAATGGATATGTTAGTAGTATTGTTATTAGTGGGATCAACGAATACCTAAATCAGGCAATCTTTGAAAGTCCTCAGAAAAAGCTCCGATATTGATGACTGGTTTTACAATTTTCTGCTTTTTTTAATTATTTGAAATGAAAAAATTTTGAAACGGGGACAGAATTATTCATATTGTTCAAACAATATGCATATTTTCATAAAGAATCCAGTGTTGCAGTTTTTTTAAATTGTTTTTTATCATTGACTACAATAACGTACAATAGGTAAATATTTTTGTAATAACTATGCCATCAATCATTGAAGTTGCTTTTAATGAATATAATAATGATTGAACATAAGCATCTGGGAGGAATTGTAGATATGTATATGTTATACTTCAATTAATTATTTATTTTCAGAAAACATCTGTCAACCTCATTATATATTTTCTATTGCAAGTTAACTCCTTTAATACGTTATTTTGCTGCTTCCTTTGTCGGAGGTAACTAATCGAGTTGTATAGTGTTTTCAGAAATATATCAAATTGACAATAATTCTGTATGACAACACCAGCAGATAGGTAATAGACAGGGATTAAACTCAATTCAATGTAAATGTCTGTGTCTTCGTCTGTAGGTAAATAAAATAATACTTTGCAAATGGTTATAAGGCATTATTTTTGAGTGATTGCAAATATTTCTTTATAATCAAGTGATAAAGTCATCAATACCACTAAACAGATCAATATTGTCTGTCACAACAACTACATCATGGAATATACTATCTAGAGCTGATTGTATGTACAATTGATTGATCTGCATCTCTTTCTGCTTGACTCCAATCAATATTATTTTCGGCTAGTTTTTACAGAGAAAGCTTAAACTTTTTTTATTTCTGCTTTCTCCTAAAAAATTTTTTTGTTGTATCCAGTAGGCATGTAGTTTTCAATTGAATTATTGATTGGAGTATAACTTATATATCTACGATTTCCGTCTTATCAGCATTATATCTATCATATTACATAAATATCTAATGTAACAGCCACGCCAAATTGATTTTTTCTATATAAAAATATCAAACACATTGTTTAAACAATTTAAATAATTGTGTTTGAATTATTTCTGTTTTCAAATAATTGATGAAAAAAATTTTAAGAAATCGGAGATGCTTCCGAAGACTTTGTAGTAGGAAAAGAATTCGTTGATTCGACAATAATTGATACAAGATACAAACTATTGTAAAAAATGAATTATTCATGTCGTTACCTTTTAAAATTCTCTCCCAAAAATTTTCATAATTGCAAAAAATTCCATGTGAAATCTTGATTTCATGTTATTTTCAATGCAAATTCTGTTATAAAATTTGTATCTGATACTAGTTTGAAAGTGAATTTCATATATCAGGAACTTTTTTTTCTAATAGAAGATATCCAAAAGGTAATCATAATGAATGAATTCGGTATATTACAGGTTTGAATACAAAGTGGACACTCTGTGGAGAAATCGTCATTGAAAATATTAAGATACTGAATTAGAGCTAATCTGAAAAAGATATTTTATAATGTTTCACATCAATACATGAACATATTCTAAACACAAATTATATTTATATATGGTAACATATATTTTTAACAAATATAATGGTAGTAAATTCACATACTTTTTTTTTGTAAATGCAAATCAGTTGAAGAATAGTAAATGCCTAATATTGATTCCGGAGTTCAATTTTGGTGGAACCATTCTTTTTGTGAAATGACCACCTCTTAGAAGATTAATAAATTATATAATTTAAAAAATTAATTTTTGTGATTACTGAAAAATATAATAACATTATTTGTCGTTAAATTATTTTTTACAATACAAACAAAAACAAGTTTGGCTACCTAGTTTGCCAGATACTTCAGTTTGTTTCCTCGGAAACAATAATTGTTATTACTGTTGAAGCACTTGACATGATTTTAAGAAATTCACACCAAACTTGTTGAGGACAATGTACACAAAATTCTTAACATTCCCACAATAAAACTGGTAAAGAATTTAAACACAATACAACATCTATAATATATCTAGTAAAGTTAAATGACAATATAACAGTGATAAAAAATATATCTTAAAAATTGTATAAATAAAATTTATAAAATATGGATAAGTAGTTTCTGGACAGTGATCTGAAAGCACATAATTTTAAAACTCAAAGACAGTTTTAGGATAAGATTGAGATCAAACGCCCTATTGTTATTAATTGAGAGTTTCAGGAAGGATTAGTAAATAGTGGGAATGTAATTAAGTAGACTGGACAAATATTATATTAAAAAAAAATCTTGGAAAACAAAAAAAAATACTGAAGGTATACCTGATTTCTTTTTTAATATAAAATGAGAAACTATCAAATTTTGAATCATTCTGGCTCTATAAGTGAATAAATTTAATTCATTATAGCTGATGAAAATGAAACCATATTTTGTTCTCTCCGGTGGATCAAAAAAAAATGTTTAAGGATATTTATGATTGTCTCTTTTATATAAAAGATCAAACAGGAAGATAAAACGTTCAGTTTGAGTAGAGCCATGAAAAAGATCGAAAGCGATCACATATAAGGATTAGAAGTTATTAAAGTTTCAAACCTTTTTTGTAAATAAGTATTAATATTAAAACATTGAAAATAAATGAAAACTGCTTAGTGAAAATCTCACCTAGTGTTTCTTGAATACAAAAATGAAAAGTTGATATGAATAATAAATAATTGTCACAAAGAGAAGTGTCAAACAGTTATATGCGCCATTATTTTTGAGACTCTTCTGTCAAAAATAAGAAAAATTATTATATAACATGTTCTTAAAACTGTCCTTGATTTTGAGGCACAAGTATTGGAAGGCAATGATTATTTATGAGGAATTTCCTCGCAAAAGTGAATTTGACAAATTTATTGTCCCTGTAATAAAAAATATAAGAGAATAATTTTTTTTTAAGGTTACAATAAATTCCACTTTTTCTGGAACAGAACCATTTATTCAAAGTATCTTCCAGATTGAATATTAACACTTTTTCATATTTTTGGACATAGGTCAATTCAAAAAATTATAATGTGAAATACACAAGAATTTGTACATTTAGGTAAAGAAAAAACTACTATAAAGTAGAAAATTTTATTATTCGATAGAGATAGCCATAATATTTTTTTTATATTTTATGCTTTGTAACAAATTTAGTGTGATCTGTATTCAGAATTTATTAATAAATTCATGTCTAAGAAATTCTCAAGTACGATCCTGATCAAAAATTAACAAATTTCTTAATATTGACATGGATTCACAATGGTTACAGATAGTGCTGTTGAATAAGCAGGAAAGACCGAGGTGTTGAAGAGAAAATCACCTGTTACTCTCAAAGAAAATATCTCCACAAATGAAAAGTAAAACTGGCACCTCTGGAACGCGCGTCGAGAAGAGTGTTGTATTTCTAGTGTTTGGAAACAGTGGTTGTTTTGAACGTTATAAAGCATTATCATAGCAATTGTTTATGTTATCGAGAGGGCAATATCAATTGCAGTTCAGGAGCTTTTTTGTAGAAAATTTCATGATGAACAAAAAATGTAACTTATAGAAGTTGTGATAGTTTCCAGGATATTTCAATTTCTATATAAAAAGCGTCAATCAAGTAGTAATAAAATATGGAACAGGATTAATAAAAAATCTGCTTTTATAAATAGACAAACTACTCCTAGTTTTGTTTCAATAGCATCAACTCCTAAGACCAATAACCATAATTATCAAATGTTAAAGATTTTTTGCTTGTGATAGTTCAGTAGAGCTCACGTGACTATATTTTGTTACCAACTTCAATTTTTGTAGTAAAAGTTTTTATTTCACACTTGGTTTTTTGTGGTATTCTAAACATCTCTTAATTCCAAAAAAAAAAATTTTGAATCAAACATGTTTCAGAAGACCGATACAAGATTAATTCAGAAAAAACTAAATATTTTCGTGGCTTCATAATTGGTTTTAAGGAAATTTGGGGTGGTCATTAAGATGATCTGAAATACAACCTTTTGCCTTTGAATTTTACTGAGAATTTCATATCGATTAAAGTATTTTTCGAATTGACCTCAATTAAAAAATAACGAAGGCAGTGTTATTCAATCTGAGACACTACATGTTAAGAACAGATTCTGGAATTTATTAGTTAAAAAAAAAGATAAAACTCAATGAATACAAAAAATATTGTATCATTTTGAGCAGCAAGATCATCAATACCTATACTGTTTACTTCCCAGATTCCATAAAAAACTATGAACAATTAATGATCGTAATGATTTGTGAAATTCATTTAAGGTTTCTTTTTATAATTTTATCAGAGACATTGTTGTAAGATTTTCTAAAAATACAAATATAAAAAGATTGTACACTAGTTTGAAAAGTTTTTAAAATCACAAGCAATTGAAAACCCCTTTTACATGCCTCTTAATTTACTTGAATTGGTTAATAGTTATATATAAATAAAAACATTTTTGAAGAAACAAAAATAACAATATAAAGTAGTTCAGGATTTATGATGTTGATGCTCAAAGAATGACATTGCAGTAAAATGCACATTTATTTATTTTACTCATTATCTGATAAAATTTTGGTATATTCGCAATCAATAGTATATTTGTTGAAAAATACCTACATTTCAAGTTTCCGATTTACTCAAATTATGAGTATTTGTATTGTTTCAAGTAAATCTGAGCATATGAAAGTTTTACTTTTGCTTTCAATTGAATATTCAATCAAAGGGTATGATTGAAATGGACCATTTGAAAAAGTTCTTAACACAACTTTTCAAGTCCAAAGTGAAGTAGGCATCATCCCTTCAACTGAACTTACTGCTGGGGTTAATATTTCCTTCGACAGGAAATGTAATGGTAGGAGAACCAGATGACCCTGTAAAAAATGATGAAAAACATGGTCACAAATGAATGAAGAGAAAACATCTAGATCATACCAAAGATCAGTTTAACCTACAAACATATCTGAACCAGTGAATATGGTACTGTTATTAGTGAATAGAGGAGTGTTATAACATTCGTAAAGTTGATCATATGTTTGATGAATCAAAATACAACAAAAATTGGTAAAAAAATCTTTGGCTTTCTACTTCTTCGTCTTCATACATTTTTTTTATATAAAGATGGAGAAGTAGAAAGCCGAAATCTTTCTATCCCAAAAAATAATCTCCCAAAAATAGAAATAAAAAAAAATACTACATATGTCGTGTCTAATCAAAATAAACTCAGCTAGTTA
>WOGO01000174.1:0-28326 GCA_015342085.1 Leptinotarsa defecta
ACTTCCATTGTCTATTATATAAAATGATTTGAAATCCCTGAAACAAATAAAAAAGAAGAATTGAAAATGAATGGCTGAAAATAACAATTATATTAACCAAAAAGTATTGATACATTTTTTTTAGGGAATTTTATGATCTACAATTTTTATCGAAGGATATTTTATGATAAAACTCACCGTTTTCCTGAAAATCCACCGAACCAAATTTTTTTTCGAGATTTTTGACCTTTGACCTCGAATACATTTTTTTCTAGGCATCGCAATCATTCGGAATTTTGAAATCTCATTTTTAACTATATATTGAACAATTACACGCATTTGCAGTTTGTTGTAAATTTATGTACCTTCACTATTATTTTTTAGTCTAATTTGACCAGACCAGTAGCAGTTCAAACTTTGATTTGTTAGCCGTTTGTGCTTGATTTCTTCACTCCTTGATTTTTTTCATATCAGTAGATATTGCATTGTGTAAATTATTTGAGTATTTGTTGTTCCACTATATCGTCGTGTCATCAGCGAAAAGAATGAATTTTCCAGAAATGCTCAAATTTGCAATGTCATTGACATACAGTGCAATTCTTTAATGTCGCCCCCTTTTATTTTTCGAACGGGTCAACTCAAAAAATTAAAATTTGGGAAAATAAAATGAATGCATGAATACCTCATTTGAAGTGAAATTGACAGACGAAACTTTCAAGATGGCGACTGGTCGCCATCTACAAAAAAAATTAAATAGAAAAGGGAGTTTTGTGATACACATTTTTGAAACTCCTGATAAATGCTTCAGAACCCTAGAATATAATATCAATATCTTTAACTACTACAAAATGGCGGAACTTTAAATAATTGTCTGAATACATTGACATTTAACTACATATTATGAGGTAATAAGCTTGGAAGTCAGTTCAGAAGATGCTCGAAATAGTTGCCTTGAACTTCTTGACATATGAACAGCCTATCCGATGTTTCACGCCGAACATTTTCGAACACAGTAACGTCAATATCTCTACAGATATTTATTATTCTCTGCCGTATATCCAATATTGAAGCAGGCTCAGTTTCGTACACATTTTGCTTCAAATAGCCCCATGAAAAAAGTCCAAAGGTGTCAAACGTGGCGAGCGGGCTGGCCATTCTGTAGGATTTCGACGGCCAATCCAATGACCGAGAAAAGTAGTATTCAAATAGTTTCTTACTTGTCGAGAGTAATGTGGTGGTGCTCCATCTTGTTGGAATACAATATCCATATCGAATTCATTAGGATTCGCTTCGACGATTTCAGTTCCCATGTTAAATTTTGATCAATAAATAGAGGTCCTACAATATGGTTTCCCAATGGAACCGAAAACTAAATGAGAATATTCTAACTGAACAATGATGTTCATGGTCGTACTGAAATTTTTTAACATTTTAAAAAACTAATTATAACTCAACGAACCTTATCGGGTTATTGGATTTGCCATATGGCAGATAAAAAGGAATATTTCTAGAAATATTGATAGTATTGTGTTTGTCTTCAGGAAATTATTAATGTTCCGCCATTTTGCAGTAGGTGAAGATAATGACTTCATATTCTAGGGTTGTGAAGTATTTGTCAGGATGGCGCCCAGATGGCACCCAGTCGCCATCTTGAAAGTTTCATATGTCAATTTCACTTAAAAATAAAGTATTCATGCATTAATTTCATTATTCCAAACTATAATTTTTTGAGTTGACCTGTTCAAAAAATAAAAGAGGGGGTGGACATTAAAGAAATGCACTGTATAATAAGAATAAGATGGGTACTAAAACTGATCGTTGTTTTTCTATCTCAGGACGATTTTTGGAGGAAGTCATCGTCTCCGAATTGGAATGCCCAGTTTGTCTTATACGAATTTCACCTCCGATCAAGGAGTGTGTTAATGGTCATCGAATCTGCAATAGTTGCTTCGAACGAGTAGAACAGTGTCCTGTATGCAGGGGTGATAAAAACCCTGGCAACGGTGGTATTCTGGAATATATATTTTTCATTATGGAAGCCCCTTGTAAATATGTAAATACTGGATGTGATTTCAAAAGTATAGGTATTAATATCCAAAATCATGAGATAGATTGTTCGTTTATCACGAAAAGTTGTCCGCTGTCGAGACACAGAGAATGCAAGTGGGAGGGTTTCAAATCAGAAATGATAAATCACTGCAAGACTAAGCATTTTGAGAACCTCAGCTTGGAATACAAACAAAACATGGTTCTTGAACCAGGTATCCGTTCACATAGAAATCTATTTTGTGTATATGATGAATTTTTCATGTGCCATTGGGATGACCTTCGAAATGAAATGTCTTTTGGTGTATACTATTTAGGGGAAGACAGTGCAAACACAAGCCTGTACTATTACAGACTGGAAATACTCATGCCTGATCGTGAAATACAACTCGATGATCCCATGTTCGTACATCGAGGTAATGGTATCGTAAATATATCTTTAGAAGACTTAAATAGACTTCGCGATTCTGAACATAAAATGAACTTTCGTGTCAGTATATTTAGGAAGGGAGATAATGACAAAAAACAAATTCCGAATACAGACAACTGAATGAGCAGAAGAATTTTAACATATAGTTTTTATTGGTTTGCGAGTTTTGCCGTGGACTTCTTCTGTAACAATCTCTGCACTTAAATCATTTGCTTTCCTCGAATGTTTCGTTTCCAACCAAAATAACAGTCCTTTTGGCTGCATTCAATGAAAAAATAAACAACATGATTCTAACATTCGTAATTAAATCTAAAATATCAATATTAAACGTAGTAACTCGATTGATTCAAAAATGCTGTGGCAAAAAAAAATACACCGCGGCAGTTATCTTCAGTAATGTGGTCAAAGTCCTCATCTTGAAGTATCAAATGAAACGAGAATGTATTTAGAAGCCATTGAAATTCACACACAACAAGAGAACTTCAACAAAAAGGAAGAGAGAACTAACCTATCAAAGATCTGGCATACATCATTAAAAGGCGCAGAAATAAAGCTATGGCATCCAAATCGCGCGAACCACATCACTGAAGATGACTGCCGGAGTTGCAGTTGAAACGTTGTAACCAAAGAAGACCACGGCAAAACCCGGAAATCAACCGGAATATCGACGCCAAAACATGGAAAGCCTGCATTCTTATATTATAGTTTTTATTTATCATTACACTGCATTATCAAATATATACTATTCATGTAACGGAATCTTGTTTAAATTGAAAGGGGTATATTTTTAGGGGAGATTGATTTTTGGAAAAGGATGGTTTTGGCTCTTCAGTTCTCCATCATTTATAAAATTTCTGTTGAAAAATCGACAACTCTCGAAAGTCGAAACTTCTGCGAGCTAACAACAAACGAGGTCTTACCTTTCAATGTGTGATTTCTAGCACTAAACATTGACTTCTTAAGATCGTCCAGAAATTCAACAAATTCTGCAATGTCTTCTTCAAAGGTTTCCTTTTTAAATAATAATAATAATAATAATAATACCAGTTTATTTCAATGAATAAGGTTGTTTCACATATAGTCAGTGGGCATAATTGAAGACTGGCTATAAATCAAATTATCTAAGAACAATTCGTTCAGGTCAGTCTCAACTTCCTTCACAGTAGGTCGATGGACTGACTACATGTGAAAGTTTTCTTTCCTTATACGAGGAATTGAGCAAATTTTGGATATGCAGTTGGTTACCTCGTTCACAGGCAGATAGGGCGACGACAAACCTGTTGTTTGTTGTATGCTTCAGCTTAGTTCGAGGAATGATACTCTGAAGGAATTTGATTTTCAATTATCGGAAATCATCGACTTTATGTTGATGATATGCACTACATTGTACTGACGAGTGGCCAAACAGCCCGAAACCGGTCTGGAAGTGTGTTCCAATAATTGAAAATCTATTGCGGCAGTTGTATGGCCAACAGCATATGCAGGAATAACTTCAGTGGAGAATCCTGCACTGACACCTGTCGGATATAATCCAACGCCCTTCGTGGTATTAGCCAGGGGAGTAGTAGTTTTCTGATAGGTGTCAGTCCATTAACCTACAGTGTAGGGAGTTGAGACTGGCCTGAACCAATTGTTCTTTTAGATGATTTGTTTTATAAGTCATCAACTTTGGTATCATCAGTCATCAAATAATCATACCTATTTCTATATTGAGAAATGGCTATTTCAAAGCAATGTTTGCTGATTTAGTCAATCGCCTCTTCCTTATCGGGGTAAAAGTGGTTTTTCACCAATGTACTCACCGAACACACCTGCAGTCTGGTGAGGAAGTTGTGAACTAACATAAACAGAAAGGCATCAGCGTTGTTGAATAGTGTGTGATTTGTTAGCAAAATTTTACAATTTTCCCAATTTGTAAGTATACTTACTTCGTTGTTAATTTGGTTTTTCATCATTGTACTAATACGGTCAGTGTTGCCAGATCATAATTGTGTTTAACCGTAAATTTTGTGCCAGAAAAGTAGTAGATTGCTACAAAAAACAATAGAAAATATATTTCATAGATACATTCTACATGCATGGTAACGTTTTCTATTTACGAACATACAATAATCATTATGGAAAGTAAATTGAGTTTCAAACAATAGAATAGAAGTTCAAAAAAAACTACTACAAATACAGTAATCTTGACAACATAGATTAAGGCGCTCCTCTCGCGCGATTTCTTCTTCAACTGCAGTAGATTGATTCGCAATATTCCGTAGTCCGGCAATGTAAATAACACTATGATGGATACTGCTGACTTTGCTTCTTCTTTGATATAACAATTATGCGCCTTATGTCATAATCTCATGACGCCTATCATGATATCTATCATAATCTAACAAACAGGAATTTGTTTATTTTTTGATATTTTTTTGATATGTCAAATGTTTTAATAGTTATTATGCTTTCCTGAGCGGAGACAAATGAAAAAATTGACGAAAATCGGTCTATCGGGTTATAACTAGTGTAACTGGTACGATTCTGCGACTCTGTTTTGAACAGGCCGTTTTTTCAGATGATCCTACTAGAATAATCTCATTTCTGATCGAGAATATCGGTGGTTGTTTCTGATATATTCGCCAACAAGTAGACTTGCCGAATTTCGTTTTTTGGCTCTAGCCCCTCCTTTTCGAATGATATAAAAAAAGGCGGACGAACTTTCAATACTTTTTTCAAGTTCACTGGTTAACATTTTTCCTCAGGGCGGCCGCTTTCCCCCGTCTTCCCTATGCTAATCAGGGCTAAGCACGGGTCCTTGCGGAACACCATTCCAAACTCGAGACGTCCATCGCATCTCTCTAACCATTCCACGCCATTCGTACGCCCGTAATCGCCTTTAAAAATCAATAACCGACAATCTTAATTCAAATTACACAAGCGGCTCCTTATACTCCTCGATCGGGAAATCAAAGTGGTCTGTAACGCAGGACCACAGCATCGCAAAGCAACTGCGTCCGCTTCGGATCTGGCGGCCGAGTGGGGATCAGGGGATAGCCAGAAGCGCCTCCCCCGAACGTGGGGGCGTTATTGATACATGTTACGCCTAAGAGACGGTAGCGTTGTCTGGCGGCCGAGCGGGTAACTAGCCAGAGAAAAACATCCGAGATGAAATTGAAAAAATTGCTCATTTCCTCTATTAGCGGCATATATCGTAGTGATCTGTGGGTTTCAGTGATCGCTTTTTGAGGAGGTTGGCGATAATGTGACAAGGATGGGAAAATTTTTCACTTTTGGAAGGAGAAACGCGTGTGGAAATGGTGACTTATTATCTATGAGTCACAATTAACTCTTCATTCACCTCAACATTATGTGATCGAACATGTTTACAGATGTGTATTCTTTCTTATTCAGATAATACAAGGTATTGAAAAATTTCAAATTTTGGTGGCAGCGGTGGGATAAATATGAAAATGAAACAAGGGATTTCATTCGACAGAATAGGATGCTAACAGACACAAGTCCAAGTCCAAAATGATATCGTATATACTAATTGTAGGGTACTAAGAAAAAATAAAATACTATGCCTATATAAGAGGGGACGGTCATTCAAAACTACAAACTTTCAAAAGACAATTTTTTATTTTGATAAGTTTTCTACATTATGGAAACTGTGCAGAAACTGTATCAATAATGATACGAATGAGGTTGATCTGAACATTTCTTAAATTATATAAGTAATTAAAAAAACAGTGTTGATGAAATGTAAGGTAGATATGAAAAAAGATCTTACTGGAAGCCACAGGATATTGTCGCTTCTGAATGTAATTCTCCGAAGACTTATATATCTACAGAAAACTTGAAATAGAATATAAAGATGATTATTTTTTCTTGATTCAATAGAAATCTGCTAGGCAGATATACCTAATGAAGGCTGGCAGAAATATCAATAACAATAAACTTATGGTACTTATTAGGGCCTGATTAGTTTCCTAGCTTTTTGATGAAAGATTGCATCTTTGTTTTTTTTCAACATTTGAAGCATATCTTCATTTTGATTCCATCGCGCAGTAGATTTTCCGATAATTGGAAAATGGCACGCGACATAAAAATTGTATATAATTTTGGAGAAATATCAAATCTAAGTAATTTTTTCAGACTGTTTGAGATTATAATTTCCTTCAAAACTCATCAGAGAAAAAGCATGAATTTTTAGGTAGAAAAATTCTTATGCTTCTATTTTTTATTTCAGTATGTTTGTGGATCATTTTGAGGGGGAAGTCAAGTGGATGTGATAACTTGAAGGAATATTGATTTCAGAACTTCTCAGTGAATACGTCATATAATTTTTTATACAGTTCTTCAATTATGGTTTCATTTGTGTTTTGTGGGTTACAAGTATTTATGGTAATAATCGAAATTTAATATGTTTATTTTTTTACATTCAGTTGTGTGCTCACTTTATTTGTTGACGTTTATTTTGATTTCCTTGCACACTTTGTTGAAAATTTACATTTTGTTTTATTTTCGGTATCTATCAGTTCTGTTCAATGATTTTATGATATCTTTGAGCAAACTGCAACATCCACTTTTGGTTGTCAACTTTTGGACACCAGTTTTAATGCCAAGGATTTTCTTGCAGAGATTATGCATACGCATAAAAATATTCGATTGTGTTAAATGAAAACATTCAAATGAGCTCAACTGAACATCATATCAACCACGAAGATAATAGAGAACATAAGACCAACAACGAATCCTTGCGGAAGTCCATTTTCTGTTGTTATATAGCCAGACAGCTTGTTTTGCTATTATTATACATTTGAGGCACGATTTGAATACTTCACAATACTTTTGCAAATTGGCATTGTTGTCAACCTTATCCTAGAGAGAAAATTGTAGAGGACTATGAAAATTAATATGAAAACGTAAAATACACAGCTTTTGCTCATTTTGTATTTTATAAACCAAACATTGTGTGATAATAAAATTTTCAGACAAATTGATGAAATAATAATTTTCATTCTTTACCCAACACTCTCTTATTTCTTGGTGCGGTTTTATCGAAATCTGATTATTCATAATTCTTACCAGAGTCGTAACTTTTTGATAGATTTAGTCATCAAGTAGGTAGTAACACAAAGCATTCAAATGAAACTTTTGATTTTTCAAATAATTTTTTCGCAAAATTTGTGAAAACGTATCTCATAAGTTTATGAGTTCTGTGAGTTATTTCGGTAAGCGGTCCGTTTATCCAAGTTTCGATAAAATTGTCAGAATCGTTCTTTAAAATAAATCTGATGAGACTTATGGCAATTTGAAACAGCACTATCTTGTGCTGGAGCACGAATGCTTTGTTTTTGAACTGTTATTCCAAGTAGTTGCCTTGCAGTGAAAGATAGGAAGCGAATATCTTTCGGAATATCTCCGCCTTGCGGAGCCTTATTCATCATTGACATTTGTGTATAGTATTTCACGTCAATTCCATAGATTGCGTATTGTTTACTTATAATCTTATTTTTGAAAGACAGATGACAGCATTCGTGTTTTGCCTAACATCACTGACAATACCCATGGTGGGCCAAAACTATGCTTCCTGGTGTTTGATCATGAATGTTTCAACTCCCTAGTAACAAAAAACAGAACAACAACAACAGAACAGCGGTTAGTAATTATTACTCATCATGGAATATGGACAATAGCAGAAAAAAAAGTTTACAAATACTTAAAATAGCTAGGGTGTTTATTTAAGTAGGTGTAGATTCTTCTTTTGAATATTATTAATGGTTTTTAAAATATATTGAACATAAAATTACTTATTTACCTTGTTACCTAATACCACTATAGGTAATTAATATTTGTGTAATAAACAACGTAAATCACAAAGTAAATCATGAGTCACGACATCAGGACCGTAGCGAGAAGAAATACCAGGGGAGGAGGGAATCCAAATTTTCCCAAACCCACCAGCAAAATTTTCCAACTTTCGAAAAAATTAAAACCGATGGATTAGTTACTACTATAATATATTAATTTTTTTACTTAGCTATCCAAAGATTCGCTGAATGCTTATGCCTGCTAGCGTATGGTTTACCCTACTATAAGAAGTGATCACTTCAAAAATGAAGATTTGGAGGCTTAAACTGGAAAGATAAAAAAAAGTGTAAATTTGTTGACATTCCAATGTTGGTTATTACGCGAAACATGCAAGAGTGGCTCCAACACAGAAAACAGTGTAGCATCAGACAGCGACGAGATAACAGTGAAATAGGAAAGTGAAATCGACTAGTGAAATAATTGTCGAATAAAAGCTAATTCATGCCTGAATAATTTATATACAGGTGTAAAATGATAATTAAGGTAAAAAGGAAAACTTCTGGCTGGGCTTTTTATCGGTCACGTACATCTTGACGACCTCCCCACAAAATCGCCAAACATTCACAAACCGTCCTCGGGCCCGAATAAGGATTCCGATGCAAATGTACCGCCTCGTCCATCCTCCGTTTACGACTTCCCTCCGTAAATTCCGTAAATATGACCATCGCATCCGACCTAGGATATTCGGCAATAGTGGCGATCGGAAGCGATTACTCCAAAATAACATTCGACGGCTGACCCACGGGTATCTGCGATCGACCATAAAAATATTAGCGGCAGAGATTCCGGGACGTTTATGGCTGTTGTTAATGTCGCTGAGGGCGATCTTTTACTCGCTAGATTGATCGTCTGTGTATACACATACGTATGTTTACGCGAGAGGGAGATCTAGATGCATGTGCGTGGGCCCTGGCGGAGGACGAAGCCCGGGGGATGATTTATGTTCGTCACGTGCTGGGTGGGCCTTGTATCGTGAGCGGAGCGTCTTTCAGACGAAGGTGTTCTGCAAGGTACCCGTCAAGGGCCTATTTGTTACCGAAAATATTGTCAAGGTATGATGTATGTTTCAACCAAAAAATTACACAGTGATTATACAGTATAAAATGAACACTAATTACATGTATGATAACATCGGACTAATCAAACAACGGCCATAAATAGCTAGAAATCAATAAAAATGAACATATTGCACATACTGTGTTACAACAGTACAGTAGCCTGTGATGCACTGATTGGAATCTTTCGTGTAGTAATGAATGTTACAGGAGTTTTATCCCAACACCAAACCGTGATCGAAACACGTGTTCAAGTGATCTTGAAGATGATCACTTGGTGATCGAAGTAATGGTGATCAGTTATATTAATCTAAGCATGCTTATTAGTTAATGTAGGTCATCTCTTCAGTAACCTATGATTTGTTTGGCAAACATACTTCGAAAGGTGGGCCAATCCTGTACACTGTTCTTCACCTCCTGAAGACGCAAACTTGGTTGGTGAAACGCGCGTCGAGAAGAGTTTTGTAGTTCTGGTGTTTGGGAACAGTATATGTTTTGGATTTATTCATAACCTTCCATGTCAGTGTGGTCTGGAATGCAGACCAGACACAATTCGTTATGAATATATACATGGATTTTAAAGAAGAAAGTAATACAAATCATGAAATTATGAAACAACAAAAATTAATCCAGTGGCGAACCAATGCCTCTACGAAATCCTTCATCACTTGGAAGGATCAATTGCAGCTTGAGAAATGGTTGTGATACAGATTCTGTGAAACATGTTCTTCATTAGGTACGAATCAGTAGATAGTTGTCCTGAAAATCTTGAGAAGAAAATTGGATAAGATAATTTAGGAAACAGTTGCTACATGAATAGCATTTCACAAGTGTTGTTCATGATGAAGAATTTCAAGAACGAGGTTGTAGCGATGAACGAGAATGTTTCCTACTTATTCACCAAACTCAAACAATTGTTCATGTAGTTGCAGTTTCGTAAGAACGTATCATCTCTCTCACCAATCGATATCCTGGAGCCTTTGAAGAACACTAGATACTCGTTAGGACAGCAAGGGGATTGCTCCGAGTTCTTGGGGTTCTTGTTGAATAACCTTTGTGAGCAAAAAATGCAGAATTAATACTCCTGACCGCTCTGGATTGAACGATTCGTACCGTCTATCTTGTCTTATCTTCTTAGATCTTTTGCTGGAAAACTCCTCACTTGTTTACTTTGTAGTAAATGTTCAAGATGTAGCAAAAACGTATGTGATTTTCTGGATCTTCAACTAGCGCTTCCTAATATGATAACCAGTCCGTGCAAAACTTTTTGTTAAATCATCTGAAAATGGAACTTTTAACGGGCGATGATCAACTGTATTGCCAAACATGCGTCAAACTAACTGACTATTATATGAAAACAAGTATAGCTGAGGCACCAGTCAATCTAATAATAACACTGATAATTTTCAAACATGACTCAACCTCTGACGGAAGCTCTAAACTCTTACGAAGTTTCGAAATAGATGAACAGTTCAATCTAGCAGACCACTATTATAATCTTCATGCAGTCATTGTTCATTGTGGTTGTGGCGTTGACTGTGGTCATTCAACTTTCAGTATCTACCAGTCTGCTAACGCTCCTCATAAGCTTTGTTCCTTGACCTGTTTACTTTGAAGCGTTCAGTCACCAGAAGATTTCTTCGTAGGTAATTATTGGTCTGACAGTCATCACATATAACCAATGAGTTAGTTTGAGCCCTGAACATTTAGTTTTTTCCACATATCCTTCAACGGGTCCATAAGGATAGTTTGCTTTATTTTCAAGTGAGATTTCCAGGTGATGTTTCAACTGAGTGGGATTATCCAGATTCCTTTTCCTGGAGAGGAGAGTAACAGTTTTGCTGAAGTTTACAGCTACCCTCTGGCACCAACGATGAACGTTCTTTGGAAAATATTACAGGCTACCTTCTAGGTGGTCCTTGTCAAGATGTGAAAATCTTCTGCATAAGCTCCAGGTGCATCAAGCAAAATACCCATCAGGAATGATCATGAAGTTGTACACCTCCATGAAAAAACCCCTTGAGGATCGCAGATTCAACAAGTTGCGATGCATTTTTTAGCCAAAGATTCAGACTTAACTGTGACAATCACAAAAGAAAATCACAGAAAAAAATATTGACACAACTCGTTTCAAGTCTCGCTTACAAAACCATATTCTTCATACAATCCTCGCCATTGATGGAAAAGTTCCAACTTCCAGCATACACACTCGACGTACTCACACACAACCATACAACCGAAATAATTCTTCGCATTCGAAGGTTCGTCGACGTTTCATTGATAAACCCTTGCCTGGCTCACTCTGTTATGGTAAATATATAAGAATGACAATATTATTATGGTAATTCTATTAAGTATGGCCTACAATGGTGCCACCTGTTGACAGCTATTGAGTACATTTCACGGACAACAACTTTATTTGATAACCAATGTCGACGAGACCGGCACAAAAGATGCTCGCAAATGTGGATGGATTGCTCTACGGCGATCTTTTTTGGGTTTGGATGCCGTTTTTCATTGATGAATGATAGGGTTTTTTCGAGTCCATGGCAATATCGTATTTTTTTTTAAGGTGACGAACTTTTAATTTATGTGTTCGATGTTACCAACTGTTTAAAAAATCTGTTTAAAATCTGTTTTTCCGTTAATCAGATGTCGCCCTCATACGAACGACAACTCTCAGAAGTTGACAAACTTGTGCGAGCTAAGGACTAACGAGATCATAGCTTTTAACGTGTGATTCCTAAAACTGAATAACTGAATTTACTCTAAATGGGTTGTGAAATTTGTGAATTCACTTCAATTTTTTACTACTTAGGGGTACTCTGATTGCACATTTCTCAGAAGTTTTGTGAAAAAAGAGCCTTGTGTACAGCCTTGTCTCCTGTGAATAGTGCATGAGTTCACTTCAAATTTGACGAGCTGTCTCTGCAGCTAAGGTTAGACGACCCTGTCCCAGAGATGATTCAAAATAGAACAGATCTATTCAACAAAACTAAGGTTCAATAAAAATAAACTTGTACTAAATGAATTGAATACACATTTTACTTTGTTTAGAACAAACCAAGACAACATTGATTATCCAGTAAGGGTGGACCTTCAAAACTCTTCTTTTGAACTGTCCCACAATTATAAATTTTTAGGAATCCACATCGACGAGAACATGAATTGGTTTTCTCATATTGATGAACTTGCAAACAAAAGTGGAATATCTTATGGAATTAGAGTTACATCAAAATATCTGCACAACGAGGCTACAAAAACAATATACTTCGAATGGGATGCTCGATACGGAATTATTTTTTGGGATAGCAATCGAAATATGACAATATAATGACAATCTACGAGATTTATATCTATGAATGCCTAATGTTCATTTAGCAAAAATTTACACCTCTTCACTGATAATATAACTGCTCATAAGTATCCTACTAGAACAAATGAATGAATGTATCCCAACAGCAACTGAAAATAGTGCCCACTATATGCGTCAATCAATCTTTTCAACCATCTTCCTAACATAATAAAATGGACTGAGAAAATTGGAGTTTTCAAAAGAGAACTCTTCTCATAGACTTAGAGCCCTATGATTTGAACGTATAACTCATTAGAACATTCATTAAAAATATTTATAACAAAAAAATGTGAACCTCCTTGTTTGACGCCATTTCATTCTATGTTACCGACCTTTTACAATAAAAATTTGTAATCTACTCTGAAATAAAGCTGTTTATTATTATCATTATTAAATGGACAGGGTATTTTCTTAATTCAAAGGAACCACCTTTCTGGAGTGATTCAAAAGTAAAAAAATTACGTGGATATTTTGGTTTCTATTGAATGTTTACAAAAAACATTCAAAATTAAATCAATATTTACTACTTAGAGTTTATGACCAGCTTGAAAGTTTGAGAAATTTTCACTTGAACAGTATTAACACAGAAAAATTCCTGAGGTCATAGATCTGATGATTGGGTTGCTAAAGTATTAACTATGTGAAATTTTGATTCATAAAAAATTAATTCATGATCGGAACGCAAACATTGTTTTTAACCAAGTTCGTTAGTGAAAAACTCAGAGCTTTCATTTTTATACATGGTGCAAATATTACGTATAATTTTTTCGGATTTTTTAATAACCACTCAGTGAAGTAAACCGACTTTATTTCAAAGAGAAAGATGAATGCCGGTAGATCGTAGTCCACCAAATGCGGACTGCGATTCCAAGAATTGCATTTACCAGATACCCTGCGAGTGCGGAGAATCATACATCGGTGAAACTAAGAGGTCATTGAAAGTTCGCATTGCCGAGCACAAGAAGCACACACAGCGAGGAGAAACCAGCAAATCAGGAATAGCAGAGCATGTATGGACTCATAAACATAACATCAAGTGGGCTCAAGCTGAAATCATCCACAAGGAGGAACACTGGTTTAGGAGAAAATTTAGAGAAGCCGCATATATGTTGTCCAACAACACATTTAGCCAAGCTAGCGTAGAGATACACAACATATGGAAACCTCTAATTAAGGGGAACACGACCAACTACAGCCAAACGGCCAGCTCCCACTACGAACCGATGAAATGGAGAGAGGGAAGAGGGGATAGGTGAAAGCAATTGAATAACCTATAAATAGTCAGATCTCGGAGGAATAAGTCTAGGATAAGTCTGAAATCAAGATGGCTATCGGAATAAGACTAGTTATCACCCAAAGGCGATTGTGGATACTAACAATCGAAACGTCGTGGAGTAACTTGGTTTGGAATCTTTTAATTTTGAATTTTTATTTCTTATTAATAGTTTTTTAATTTTCATCTCTTGTTAATATTTCAATTTTTTGTTGTTTTTTCTTGTTGCTTGTATTTTATTTCATTGTAATTTTAGGTTATTCGCTTGATATAATTGTTATTTTTTCAGGTAATTTCTATTAATTTTTACAGGGATTTCAAATCAATTTATATCATATTAGACAATGGAAGTCCTAACTAATGTAATGTAGAAGATATGAATTCATAATTTTTGCTTTTCTTGGTAAAAACAATCACTGTGTCGCATGGATTAATATATTTTGAACATAAATTATCTGAAATTATGACTTCATTTTATGACTTATGACTTTCATTTTAAGTATTATCAGTTTATAAAACACGATTTGTTATTGTTAGATATTTGTTTTCTCTTGGAATCGTTTCATGTCTCCTGAATATTTATTAGTTTCTCTATCTTTTATTCTTGCTCGGAAAAGACAACTAAAATATAATATTTAGAATTAAAGTGAGGAAAAACTGCGAATTTCTGTCTATTACAAAACCCTATACCCGTCTTATGTAATGCAAATTTTCAATTCATAAAACCACCCCAAAGCGTATCCTGGAAAAGATTCGATAATCGGAATATATCCGAAAAAATCTCATATATGGATGTACGTATGGCGACAAAGCCAGATCATGATCAATACAGGGTGGTACATAAATTTGATCGAAATTGAAGTGAGGCCTTCTACGTGTAAAAGGTATTGTCTACCTAAGATTTCAAAATCTTTTTTTGTGGAAAATTCAAATATGCTGCAGTTTATGGTAAACCTATTTACTATTGACCCAATTAGAAGTTGAACTTGGAACATTTTGCTTTCCAAATAGGTAACTGGGACGAAAGAAACCAAACTGATCGAGTTCCTTTATTTTTCCTGGCACTTAAAGAGAGAGGAACTCTGAAATTGGTAAGAATTTGTAAATGTTTCGTCTTAATCAAGGATCAAGAAAGAATCCTGTGTACCGCTCTAGGTACGGCACACAAAAGCAATTTTCATTGAAACACTCTCATATTTTTTAAGATCTAAACTAGTCATTAGGAGCTAAGTGCAGCCAATCCATCTGATTTTGGGAGACATTGGAATGAAGGAAGCAATAATGATAATTATTGAGGGTAGAGCGATGACCTTCTCCATTTAAAGGATTTTTCGAAGATGATGCTGGATTATGGATGAACAACCCGAAAATATAAATTTCAAAACAAGCTTTGCAGCATTTGAAATCAAGATTAGCAATTATTTCTGCTCTTGAAATATTTTTTAGCCTGCTCTCTACCCGGAGTTGTAGTCATGTTTCCATTTTTTAACAGTATGTACAAGAACTGTGCCAATTCTTAAAGTTCTACTCAAAAAACAAGGCTGGTAGAACTAAATTGTAGATTGACAAAATGGTTTAGACTTTCGCGGCTGAGGTTTTCAGTGTCATTATTTTTCGAGTTTGAAAGCCGTGGATTTTTGGAATTTCTTCCTGACGTTTCGCTGACGCGAGTGGCTAGCTCCTTCAGAGGTTTAACCATCATGGCTTGCTGTCCGATGACTAACTTTTAGGCTTCGTAAAGCGTACAACTGAATACCTTGTCAGGTAATCAGTTGTATTTGTACGTGTACTTGTCCCTGCACTTGTACCTGTACTTGAACCTGGAACATTAACAATCTTGCTCGAAAAATAATGACACTACTTTTAAATTGTTCCAAAAATTGATAACAGATAACATGACTATTAGTGAAAACGAAGATAATAAATATAATGACTTACATAGTTATTGAATTCAGGTTATGAACTCCTAGTACAATTCTCTGAATACAAATAATAACTAGAATTTGAATTGCTTTATTTTCGAGCAAGCACTTATTGATTTCCATATAATATTTCATTCTTTACCTTTGCAATATTACCAGTTTGCATACTTCACACCTCAAGTATCATTTCTTGTTAGCATTGAAATTGATAGTCTCATGGTGAAAAAAAAAATGTATGGTGGAATGGACTTTTAATTTGTAATTTAAAGTGCTTATTTATAAGAGGGTGAATATGTTCAGCCTGAGGGTATTTTTAGGGTCGGGTCCCTCGATTAGAAGCACAGGAATTATGCGGGTTAGATTTTAGCCTAGGGGAACATGAATTGGATTGGGAATGAATTTAATACAATGGGTATGGCGAGATTGGATATCGCTATGAATTTCATTGTTCTCTTCAGTAATTGAGAACGATTTATACAGAACTCACCTGTTCAAGGTGGCGAATTGGCAGTCAAAAAGCTCAAACTAACTGGCTATTGAAAATCGAACCCAAAACGGTTAAGTCGTTTTTGAGATAAGACCGCACGAAACATTGACAAATAGATACAAATTCTAAAGTAGACTCCCAATATTAGTTTTTCTTAAATATCTTATTTGTATAGACAGTGACCAGTTACACTTCTATTCTGAGATTGATTAGTAACTAAATTTACGTTCAGAAATTTTGTTCATTGAAATTGGAAAATAGCCTATGAAACATTGATTTATATAATAAAAAAAAAACTTAATTTCATTTGATTTGTCAACGAGAATCTAATAAATGTTTGAAGAAATGACTACTGTTTATTTAAGAAATTTATGTCAATAAAAAAAAGGGTAATTGACTCTGTGGCTCATTCGAAACTCTTTTATTTTGTAGGTTGTAAATTAACTACCAAAATGATGACGATAAGAACTGAAAATTTAATGTATCAAATTTTTCGTAATTTTTTCATGTGTTTTCCAGTGATGATTTTGCTTTTATAACATATTTTGTAGGTCATGACATGAAGGTAAATACCTAATGTTGATTGAAATTCAAATGACCTTTGGTCGGTTCTGGAATTTTCGTTCCGGTTGTGGAAAATTCTATAAAATTCTATAATGGAAATGATTAATATTGATGCTTTTCTATTTATAACAGGTTGCTCTAGATTCTGGAGGTCGTAAAATGAATAACTGAATAACGATGAAGATGATTGATTCTTTTTTTCGTTCCCCATTTTTTTTTTCAAATTTGATGTATGATATGATGTTTGAATATAATTCTTTTTTGTTTTTGGTATTTTTTTACGTTTTTTCAAAACTTTTCTGATAGAAATGATGAATGATGATCCTCTTTTGTATATTTCTGGAGTATAGATACAGCTCAGTGCAGATTTTCAAAAATAAACAATTGAATACTGTTTATCCTCAACAGTAGGAATTTTTCTGGCCTAGTCGAGTCATTTATAATGAGATCTGATCTCCAAAACGGTTTTTTCCAAAATATCAATTTCAAATGGGCACATTAGAAGAGCTGCAACACTATGCCTATCTTTTCCACAAAGGCATTATTTTAACTTCGATTTTTTTTTAACGAAATTGCATATTTTCTACAAGTTGAGTATTAAAGGGTAACCAATCAATAAGATTACCTGTATGAAGGTAATTCTTTACTTATCGATTGTCTAAACGAAAAGTATAATTTTTTTAATTAAAAAAAAAATCCGTCTTAAACTACGTTACCAGCCATATTCCCAGTTTTTCGACCTTTTAAACTGTTTTCTCGTGAACTGTTAACAAGAAAAGTCAAGTATGTGGTATTTTTGAAAAGGTAGCTGGACTCCCTTTCTGTTTGAGATTTTGAAGGTTATGTCTGTCCTCACTTTAAAAGAAGACGGAATGTATGTACATACCAACTAATAATGATAAAAGACCCCCAGTCTTAGGTATGAGTGGGAGAAGTAAGTATTGAGATGAGAGCGAGCATTAGGTTCCTCGAAATTGTGGTGGACTCAGGACTACTGATCATAGACCATCACAAGGAAGTGAGGAAAACGCTGAGCGAACTGGCAGGGATAATGAGGTGGAGGACTGGGAGGAACATTGGACTGAAGAGTGAAGGTGTATGAATGATATATGAAAGGATAGCCAAACCTGCGTCTTTGTATGGAGTGCAGGTGTGGGGGAATAGGGTGCATGATAGCAGGGTGAAGAGACAGTTGAGCGCAGCACAGAAGCACTTCCTGCTGGCTTCTTGTGGGGCTTACAGGATGACGCCAACAGCTCGGTGTCATCACTGGTATGGTGCCATTACAGGTAGAAGGATGGGCCTGATATCAAGGATGGAGAGTGAATAGGACAAGGAAGACTGAGGACAGAGTGAAAGGCGAAGGTAGGATATTCCCATGGTTGCAAGGGGCGTTCCTGGAGGAGATAGAGGACGGAGGAATGATTGAAGTATATATAGATGCCGGAGCGAGGGTTGAGGATGAAAGAATGGGAATAGACTGGGCGTATAAAAGGAGAGAGGATGAATGGACCACAGGGAATGAAAGGATCACCGGACAAAGCAGCGTGAACGAGGCAGAGCTGATTGCGATCGAGCGAGTGATCAGCATGTGGAGCATGGATCAGAGCGTGACAGTAATTAGTGACTCTGCTATGACTGTAGAACGAGGAGCAAAAGAGCAGCAATGATTCAGAGGATGATTGAGGAGAGGATTGCTAGGGGAAGACGTACCCAGATCACATGGAAGAGGGGACATGATGGAAGTGATGTGGGAGACGCGAAAGCTCACGATGAAGCTGCCAAGGGTATGAACAAAGTACTGGTAACTGAACAAAGTACTGGTAACATGGACGTAAGGAAATCGCATAGTAAGACAGAAGAGAGAAAAAGGAGAAAATAGAGTATCCGAAGAGAATGGCAAAGGGAATGGGAGAGAGGTACGACTGGTCGACTGTTCTACAGATTTTGTAGAACAATCGCAGATATGAATCATTAGATCTGTCGCGGAAGGTTGTCCAACTGCAAGCGAGGCATGGGAACTTTCCGGGATACCTGGCAATATTCAACCTGGGTCCGGAAGTTCCCTGCCTCTGTGACTATGGGGAGCCTGAAACGGCAGAGTACGTAAATGATAGGTGCATGTATGGAGACAGGATTGGTTGGCGAGAGTGGAAGGAAAGGACGAAAAAGATGAATGGTGAAATGATGTTGAGAGATATAAATGGGAAAAAGATGAATGGATACGGTTCGTGAATGATTGGGCGGACAATGTGGTGAGGGAAGAAAGGAAAGGGTAAATGGTAAGCTGCTAGCTTACAGCCGCAGAAATGGTACGCTGATTATGGGGAGGGGTTATGGTCTCCCCAGTCATGGCAAAATATGAAACTGCTTTTTTGTGAATATCTCCGAGGATGATGTGCGCAAATGATTATGTCACTTGAGATACACGGGGTAGGGGAAGAATATGTCATGTAGATTTGCAGATTTTGCTTCCTTTTTTTATGTTTGAAAGAGCTAGTTCATTTGATATATTATTGTGAAATGATTGTTTTGTATGTATTGGGAAATAAAGGAAATGGGTCTTCTACCCCGCTGATTCGTCCTTCCATATGGCCGACGCTATGCGCCGATGGTAAGGGGGGAGTTCGGAGGAGTAGGGTTTCCCTTGGCAGTGGTGGCGCTAGATAGTGGGACGATGCCTGTTGTAAGGCATACGGAGGGAGTTCGGAGGAGTAGGGTTTCCCTTGGCAGTGGTGGCGCTAGATAGTGGGAAGATGCCTGTTGTAAGGCCTATGGGCTAGAACAGCTAAGGCATCATGTCCTCACTAGAGGCTTGATGTACTTTGAATGAAAACTAGCCTGCAAAATGTCCACCTCCAAAAAAGTTTTTTCATGTTTTGTATTTTCTATAGTGGCTGAAATATAGATGGTGGTAAATTTTCGAAATGACATACTGTATATCTTTCCACATGATCTCGAACCGTCTGATCAATTAATGTAGCAAAAAGAGTCGAGATTTCTTTGCGAAATTTAACTTTATTGGTGGCACTTTTTGTCATATATCACAGACGGTGTAGACTAAACTCGATAATGTACCACGCTGGTTATATCCGCTCTGAGCAAAAGTTAGAGACTGTAGTTTCTTTATTCTATTATATGCTTACGCTACACCTCGTCGATAATGAAAATAAACGCCGACAAACAGAAACACTCGAGCAGAGTTCGCAGAGTAGATGGAATTGAATAGCTTTTCATTTTGAATTTTTGTATCGTTTGAAATATCGATGAAAGTTTGAATCTCGGTTTGAATCTATTATCTTATTGGTTTTGCATGAAGAAACTTTGTTGAATCTCATTTTATATTGATAACAACTATTTAATAAAATCTGACACTTACTTATTGCATCTTCTTTTGTCTGTTCTTCTATAACGAATGAATCTCTTCTCTCTTTTTTTTTACAACTTTACAACTTTTTTGGGGCACCCAAAGGTTAAGGCATTTGAAGTTTCGCTAATTTCTTGTAATCGAACGTTTTGAAATGTTTAAAGTTGCTGCAGAAATATTCATAAACTTTGTTCAAAAGTTTGGATTAGCTTGAAACACTTGAAATACATACATTTTGTTAAATGTAGGGAAAACTTTCTAAATATCGATAAAGTCCCACTCACTAAATGCGAGTTGGAAGACGATGATGACGTTCAATCTGTTAGTTTATACACTGAGAGTATAGTGAGAGAAAATGAAATTAATTTCTAAACTGAAACACAAAGTTTTAACAACACAAATGAAGGAATGGATTGCAAATGTTATTCATTGAAACAAGAAGCGAATACTTGTTTTTTCATTGTGAAAGCAACGATTGTAAGTCTGAATAACATTAAAAGAATACATAGTGAAATGAAAGAAATCGAAGATGATGAGTCACCCGTATTTTTCACTTCAAATAATATCAAAAACTGAAAACTCCAAAAACTATTCTTGGTGATTTTGACAAAGGGCTAAGAAATCCAGCACTTGAGGAAGAAATTTTTGAAAAATATTAAGAAATGTAGAGGAAAAAGTCGACTAATAATTTATATGGATGAAACTTATTTTCATTCATTCCACACACATTCAGAAACTTTTAACGATAATTCAACATGCCAATTTCAAAAGGACAAAGATTGATCATAGTGATTTGTGCAAAGAATTGTGCAAAACTATAATATTATTTAAGATTCAAATTAAATACTAAATTAGGTGACTAGGTAGGTACCGAAGAAAAATTAATCATGAAGTGGTTGCAAAAAATACTAATTCTTAATCTTTCTGTAAAAAATGTCCTGGTTTCAGGTGTCATATCATAATGTGTAAAGTGAAAAATGACCCAACATGTCGTTTGAAATGACGTGGTTAAGACGCAATAGCAATTCTCCGTTGAGAATCGATCTCTATTCTGTAATAAAAATCTACACACTACAATTGAAAGTCTATGAAATCGATATTCTGCTAGAAAATTATCAACTCACAGTAGTAAGACTGCCTCCATATCGCCCCGATTAAAACCCTGTTAGTTTTGGTATCATTATAGCATATGTAACTGATAATAACGCGATAATTTATTTTGAGTGCGTTGAAGGTTTGCATGAGCAGTTCTTAAAGTCTTCGAAGAGTGTTATTCCTTCTCAATCTGCTCTTGATTCAGTTATCGTTATTATTACTATGAATGTATAAGGGGATAGTGACGACAGACAACTAGAGTGATGACAACATCATCGATTTTGCTGTCTCAGCAATTCAACCGTTATAATAAAATCGAATTTCTGTTTATTCTTCCATTTTCAAAATTTCGTCGTGTCTCATACCAACTCATTGAAATGTAATTATGAAAATATTAATATGACCCACTCAATCTCTGATCATTACTTATGATGCACTGTTTGGAACCTTTGGTGAAGTAATGAAAATTACTGGAGTTTTATCCCAACACCAAACCGTTATTTTAACACCTCGACACGTTTTTCTATCACCAAGTGATCATCTTCAAGAGAAGGTTAAATTAAATTGACATACAATGTTGTCCTTATTACACCGCAACCCGCAAGGGTTTATTGTGGCTCACACCTATTCTCACTCGACCAGCTTCTTGACGAAGCCGATTAGTTTGTATGGTCCGTGGTCTTTCAGGTCAGGTCGTAAGAGTACGGCTCTGCTGAACTCTCAAAACCATCGGGGCAGGCACAAAGTATATGCTCTGCTGTTTCATCGTTAATGAGGTAGTCGGATAGTCACGGTGCAAGCAGGCGGGGCTACGTGAAAGCAGGCACCCGATGGCCGGTTTGCTCAACCCCCACATCCCAAGACAATGCACTCACCAAAAGCAGCATGCACAGTGGTTTAGGCAGTGAAAGATGAACAAGGACAGCCAGCCGGCCCCTCTGCTAGGTACACGCGTCTTAAAATTAATTTTACAATGTTGCCTTGAATATTACTGGAGTTTTAACCCAACACCAAACCCTTATGTTAACACATCGATACGTGTTTCATATCTTCAAGAGGAAGATATCTTCCTCTTGAAAATGTCTTCCTTTTGAATCTTTCTCTTCAAGGAAGATACCTTCCTCATCAAGAGGTTCATGATGGTGGACCAATACCTAATAGTTTACTATGTAGCTTGTTTAAATAATATTTTTATTTACCTGACTAGTAGATAAGGCAACATTGTCAAATTAATTTCAAGACAATTGACACACAGGTATTTAGCAGAGGTTTCTATGGTATGAATAAGGACAACATTGTACGTAGATTTAGTTTAATCTTCCTGTTGAAGATGATCACTTGGTGATTGAAACACGTGTCGAGGTGTTGAAAATAACGGTTTGGTGTTGGGATAGAATTACAGTAATATACAGTAATCATTAGTCAGTACCTATTCTAGTATTCGTTCATATCAAGTATAATACCTGAGGCAATAATGAATAAAATATCTCGCCTAAAAATACAATTTACGCTGGTAATTCTGAATTTGTCTTGTAATTGACCATAATTTGTCTTCATAGATGATATTTTGATAATGAGAGATTTCAATATTCCAATATTATTCGGCAAGTAATATATTCAGAAAATAAACAATTCAGAGCGTTCAATTTATGTGATTTAATTTTTTTGTGGATATCGTACATTATATCTATCAAACAAAAAAAGCAACCCAAACAATGATAGATACGTGATCAAAACATGATTACCACGCACATTTGCATCTATTGGGAAAAATAAAGAAGCCTCCTTACGCTGACCAATCAGATTTAACTGCCATCGGCTGGCAGAATTCATTCAGGTATATCGCTACAGGCTCGGAGAGGTGAGTTACGCCTGTGGTGTGTACATATACGGTATTTCAAAGTATAACGTTTTTGAAATGTCAAGTACTAACACGGCTGAAGAAACTGCTAATTTGTATCCCTAGACTCCATCTTAAAATTTTTTGGGTACTCATCCGCATATTATTTAAAAAAAAGTCGTTTCTTAGTGCGATTATCTACGAGCAGTCTTGTCTGGAGATCACGTGCATTATGCATGATAATGTGTTGGAGGACTCTTTTGCTTGGTTGGATAGAGAATAGTTTCCATCTTTATTTGTCCTAATGTGTACTCTGTCAGGAATCGCGCAGGTGTTAGAATTCTCAAGTTGATAAGCTGTATTTCATTTCAACAAGTAGATGATCTTCTTAGCAAGGATTAGTGATGCAATTATTCGTTTTAATGAGGTGTTTTTCTTCATTTGCTATTATTTGTCTTTAATTACCTGTATTTTTTATATCACCTGTAAATGAGCCCCCATATGCTGATGATCCTCCTTTCATGAAGAAAAACTGCCGACAAAGAGACCTGCCACTCAAATTGTATTATGCTTGACGGCCTGCACATTGTAAGGGTAGTATTTTCTGTAATTGATATATGCTTGAGATACAACTGCCACAAAAGTAAATCAAATATCTAAAACAAAACCACTATTTCATTTTTGGGTATTATACTTCGGAAGAGAGTTCTGTAAGAATATATTTTTTGTTTGAAAAAAAAAACTTGTGTATTAAATTTCGATCCTGGATAAATGATACACAATATACTCTCGAAAGCTACAATTGCCATCTGGATATCACGGAAAGAATTTGGAAAAACGTTGGATTTTAAACCGTACTCATGCCTCATTGATTTGGTTGCATGAAATGGAAGCTAAGTCACTGAAAGTGCAACGATTCACTCGACTGGAAGCACGATTGTGTTTTATCAGAAGTGATAAAAACAAAAGTAGGTATCGCAATAAAAAAAACTAGAGCCCAAAAACAAATAATTTGTTTTTGGGCTCTACTGCATCACTACTGCGACTTATGCCAGGGTGTTGTTTCGCCCTGGCATAAGTCGCAGTAGTGATGCTAGGCTGAACCACGATTGCATTGTTGGAGTTCTCAAAGGAGGAGATAGGGATTATACATGAGTGATTTCATCTAGTTACTTCGCAGTGAAAGCTGCAGAGAAGGACAGTTAGCAATTTTTTGTTCAGCGGTTGATGCAGGAGCTTGATTTTGAACAGACCTTGGTTTGCTGACTTCAAGCGTGGGAGGCACCGATGATTCAGAATGCAGGGGATGTCCAAATGGGGCAATGACACTACAAAATTTATAAAAAACCCACAAAATTCTTTTGAACTTCGTCCAAAGCGCCAGAAAACACAACCATTGGCTGGAAAGGTATGGCTTCGGTATTTTTGGATGTGCATGATGTAATATTCATCGACTATCTTGAGAAGGGAAATACTATCAACAGTGAATATTATATAGCGTTATTGGAGGGTTTGATTGCCGAAATTGCAAAGAAACAACCGCATATGGCAAAGAAAAAAAATTTGTACCATCGAGACAAAGCACCGTGTTACATGTCAATTGAAACAATGGCAAAACTACATGAATTGAACTTCGAATTACTCCCACATCCACGGTATTCGCCAGATTTGATTCCCAGCGACCACTGGCTGTTGCAGACCTCACCGGCAAGAAATTTTGCCCGAATGAAGAGTTGATTGCTGAAAGTTTGGCCTATTTTAAGGCAAAAGATAAATCGTTCTACAAAAGTGATATTGAAATGTTGGAGAGGTGTTAGAATGATGGAGATTACGTTGATGAATAAAGCCTATTTTGGACTTTTCAGCCCATGTATTATGTCACAATAGTTTATTATTGTGCTGTCATTACTTAGTTATTAACTACACACAAAAAACAGTTTCTGATTAACTGATCAACTGATTTAGTATTATGATTTATTTGAAATGTATTCTCTTCGTCTCAGCGATATTCATTTAATCATAAGATACTTGTCGTGAATTCAATAAATTTGATTTCTCTCAATTGATTGGGTTTATTTTATTAGCTCTTCTAAAAATATCGACAAATTCAGTTTGAATAAATATTTGATCTTTTTTCTCTCAATATTTGCACTCGTATTTGCATTAAAATAAACGTTAATTTACTTGATCTAGAGAATATTTTGTTTGGTTTCAACGAATGATTTGTTTGTATTTAAAAAATATTTTCGAATAAAAATTTTATCGTTAACAGAAAAAGCACATTTGTTCATTCGTTTTACGGGAAAGAATACTGAAGAAGCAATTATAATTCACGCATTAAGTATAATTTACTAATAACAACACTGATTAAGATGCAAGGGCTTCATTATTAATTCATACTCCTGAGTTAATAAAATACCTAATTAAAGCACTATTAGATCGTAGAAAATAATCCTCTTTTCCATCGAAAATTGAGAATAAAAATTTATTAATTAATAATGCGAATGTGCTTCACATTTTTTGTTATATCAAATCATACAACAATTAAGTAATTTAATTGAAAAAAGGTTGCTTGGGTAACAGGATCAATTTTTTCTTTAAAAAACCCTTGTTTTCTTGCTGGCGTTTCGAATTTAATTAAATTAATTCTTCTTTGAAACCAACCTTTTTTCAGAAAAATTGTTGGATCGTAAACTGGTTAACTGAATTAGTTTAATGTTTAAAATTAATTCTACATTCAATTATATTGGAAGATATTCTGAATTCTTCTCTTACAATATCTTATCAACTTTATTGTGTGACATATTTCTCTCGATTTCAAATTTCGGTACGTTCTTATATTTTTAAAATGCTTTCCTCTTGAACACCCCGTATATCACCTTCATTACAAATTCTAACACGCGCGGTTAAGCTCAGGATATTTTATCGACATAAAACAAGTTTCTAGTTTTTTATTTATGTTTAATTAGTCTGATCTATGCCGTTTTGCCGTTTTCTAATTAAGCTTCGGTCGATTATAGAGGAGACCGATGGTGAGGATAATAATCCTTGTGGTGTAACTGCTGTAATCATTTGCAAGCTGTTTTTGCTCAAGGCCATAGCGTCTATTATTCAGAAGAAAAAATATATTCATGGCTTGTAAGATATTTTATTGGGGAATGAGAGAAATTTAGATTTGTTTTTGATACCTGAAAGGTAGAAAGTAATGAACGGGTTACGGTGGATAAACAATTGAGAAATAACATAACAAGAGCAGTTATCCCGGATGAAGCAGTCATATCAATTTGTGCGTTTTGGATCATGTTTATGTAAAAGTGTTCATAACTTTTCTGATAAAAACTTTGATAGTGTCCTTGTTTATCGATGATAATTCAGTACCCCTGTTAGGCTAGTAGAAGCACTGTAAGTGGCCGTCGATGGATATCTCTCGAATACTTTCACCATCAACGCTGGTGTTCCCCAAAGATCCATATTGCCTCCAACCCTCTTTTTATTGTATATCAACGACTTATTGGAAAAAACAAGAATCTAATATATTGCTGACGACAGCACAATTGTCTCGTCATTCCATTTGGATTGCAGGACATCGGCTACGGAGGCGCATCTTCACCGGCAGCAGGAGGTTGCATATCTTAATGAGGATCTAGAAGTGATTTTGAATTGGGGTGAAAGTCACAAGGATCAATTCAATGCCACAAAAAACCAGGCATCAGTTTTCTCCAAGAAGAAAAATATCTCCAAACCGGATATAATAATGTCAGGTCAGACAATTCCGCTTTCTGCTTCGATACGTTTGTTGGGGGTTAAAATGGACACCAAAGCTTGGAACTCTGTTCCGAACCATAAAACTATACTTACCTCAGCAACTTTTGATGCTTTATACAAGCTCAGATCAGACGTTAGGAGTATTATTCTCTGTATGGAGCTCTGTCCCCAAACATACCCCGAAGTTGCTGGATTCCATCCATAAAAGAGTCATCCGCCTGATTGGAGACACTGACATCACGTGCAACCTTGGAGGCCTGGAACATCGAAGAAAGGTTGGAGATTTGTCTCTCTATAGATACTTTAACGGGAGGTGTTCGTGTGACTTGGGACATTTGATTCCACCAAGAATCGTTTTGAGGTTCAACTCAGGACACCTCGAACTTCACTGTTTTAGAACTCTTTCATCTGGAGAACTGTGTTTATGTGAAATAAACTTTCTGAGAACGTTTTTCCAATTGGATTTGATCTGCAGCTATTCAATTCGCTATCTTGTGAATCGCTATTTTCGCATAGGCACCGCTCTGAGAGCACTTTAAGGAGTTTACTGTAGTGCTTGTGTTCTGTCCTTAAAAAAACTCATCTGTTGAAATTTACCAATTAGTAAACTTTTTTTCTGTATTGAGCTATTATGACTTTATTAAGACAGCAATACTTAGCATCAATGTTGGATTATAGAATATATCAAAAAGCGAATCGGGCAGATCTCGTGATCTGTTGTCTTTCTTCATCATTTTGATAATTCGTGTTTCTATCGAAGTAAATAGAGATAGATAATTCATATTCCTATTATTGATGAATTAGTATTCAAATAATTTATTCAATTACTTTTGAAATTTATCTCTGTTATAAACATTCTTGTTTATTCTTGTTTATAACAGAGAGCAGATTTCAAACAGATTTTTTTAAAACAGGGATAGGTTCTACGAAAAAACTTAAAATGTACAAGAGTTCGCCAATAGGATGCCGAAATATATTTAAAAACAGTTTGAAAAGGATTCTTTGAAGTTTGGAGCACGGTAGTACATAGTACTCCATCTACATTGAAAGTACTTCAATAACATTTGGAAAGGTACTGTCTATTAATTTAATGAAAGTAAACAACAAAAGTTTAACCCGTAGTTTATAATAATGCAAGGTAAGGTAAGGTAATGTAATGCAGAGAGGTAAGATAAGGAATCCATTTTTTGATGTTCACGAAAAAGTAAAGTATGAAGAATTGCCATAGTGATTATAGGTTTTGGTAATTTTTAGGTTGGCAGGAATGCATAAACAAATATTGACATTAC
>WOGO01000175.1:0-28318 GCA_015342085.1 Leptinotarsa defecta
ATATATTCAACTGTGTTGTTTATGTCAAAACTCATCTCGACAAATTTGAATCAAGAGATAATCTTCGGCTCGCTACAGGATATACGTTAAGATCTAACTATAATTTCATTGTTCCCCACCATAAATTAACGAAAGCAACAAACGTTCTACAACAAACTACCTATCTCTCTTAAACAGCTATCAAACCTGCATTCCTTCAAAAAAAATTTTAAAAAACTGTTACATGACAATACATTTTATTCCCTCAATGAATACTTCTGAGCTGATTTGGACATATTAATAACTTCATTGCAACATTTTAGACTGTACTATTTTCAACTGTCATATTTTCAGTTTAATGTTTTTCCATACGTCTGTTTGATATTTTCATATATATGATCAACTCATACGAAATGTTCAAGAAAAGGATCAGATCTTGGCTGTTCACTTTTCCGCCAGACACAATAGTAAGCTTTATAGCTACAAGCAGAGTATGTGATAGACTTGCATGAGGTGTTGTTCATAATATAATCTGCAGATGTAATTATTGTAATGTGACATTAGTGCCAAAATTTTTCTTTAATCTGATATGAAATTCAATGTTTTAGAAATGTGACATGACTCAAACTTTTATAATCTTATTCCACTTTAAATTGTTTAGTCTTTGGTTTGGATTTTAAATCTTCTCGTATTAACAATTTTTAGATTTGTATGTTTTTATATTTAAACAAAATTAGAGAATATTTGTATTTTAATGATGTTCACGTCTAAGGTTTGGACAAAGATTTCATGCCACGCGCGGATTCATTTCCTTGTGGTTTTTTTCTGTTTTGTTCGTTTTTTGATTGGTAGAATTGAAATATGTAATGAAATATTATGAATGAAACATTATTATTATTATTATTATATATAGATAATTATTTGCTTTGTGAATTTCTATTTTTTAGATTAATTGACTTTTTCCATGCTGTAGAGTCTCTGGAAATAAACTGATTTGATTCGATTTGATTTGAATCACTACTTTCGCACAGGCACCACTCTAAGAGCGCCTCAAGGATTTTCATGTAGTGCTTGTGTTTTGTGACCAAAAAAATCCGCGGTTTACTAACACAGTTCGTAAATCAGAAGACTAAATTAGTCATCTTCCGATGATAATAACTTAATTAGCTAAACGCGTGTTGATGGACTTCTATCCACCAAGTCACTCCTATTTGTTTCAATTGATATTCTATCACTTCCTGACAAAAATGAAAGCTTAGCGATTTCATGCAAGAAAACCAGTAGATCAATATTTAGTCATTAAATGATGATTATAGAAAATGAACTGAGTCATCAGCAGATTAAAACTTTCAAAGATCAGAGCACTAGGTTCGAAGCCAAAAGAGAAAACACTGAACACGGCTCTCCTCTCATGTGATTTCGTCTTCATTTATGGTGGATTGATTTGAAGTATTCCACAGTTTGATTGCATCATGGCTTCGTTATGAAATAATAATTTCACTCGCTTTGTTTTTCGCAGATTTCGCAGGATCGGATAGTCCGACTTGAAAAAGTATACCAGTTTTGAATAAAGAGTTGAAAAACTTACCCTCTTTCAATTCCATTCTAGACGATAATTGACGCCACATTGGCGTTTTCCTTTGTGAAACGTATTGAAAATGTTGCTTTTATACATAAATTTTGCTCAACTTTGATATGTTTTTCTGTTCAAAAATAACAAGACTTCACGTCGGACCTCTGATTACTGTGGAATTTTATAAAAGTAATTTGATGCTACGTTATTTTCACAAGATATTTTTGAAAGCATGGAATAATTCCATCGAAATGAAAGTTCATTGGAGTTGAAGAACTTCGACGAGGGTGAATTAAATGGGAAATAACTTTTCGTCAAGTTTTTCCACTTTCGGTATTGTTTTTAGGGTCCTTCGTGCCTTTTTTCGATTGGCACCCTTGACAGAGTTCACGAGTTGGAACAATTTTGCTTTGAATGAAGGCAACTTGTTGTTGTTGTGAAGAGGAATCGATTAGTTTCTATTTCAACCAATGATCCTTCAGAGTACAGTTCTGGGTCCAGTACTTTCTCTTTTGTAAGTATATCAAAGATAGTATAGCCGCACTATTCACTTTGAGTAAAATACTTTTTTTTTGTTATTACATGATGTGAATTTTGTGAGACGCTATTCAATATTTGGTGGCTTTTGAATTAAATCAGACAAATCAATGGGATGACTCGAGTGACAAAATCTTTTGGACTGTTTCCATCATAATTATGGGAAGATTTTTTGTAACATTGATGTTTTAGATGATTGCGAAAACTCAGATTTTCAGATCATCAGTACTGACATTTTTTAGAAGTAATTACCCTTTTAGAAAATGTTGTTCTTCAACAAAAAGTCATTTTCTCAAAAAAAATACCTCAACAAGATGTATACTTTCAGAGTGGCCTATTTCTTGTAGAATAGTATTAGGTAATAAAAAACGGTTTATCGATAGATAGCAAACACAAAGAATACAGCCCAAAAAATAAAGAAATAATGAACTACTTAACAAAATATACATTTGAATATGGTTCAACTCAAACAAAGGCAAAACAGAAGCTATCTCTCACACAACAATTGAAACAATGAATGAAGTGCCTAGTAAAAATCAGATCTCTTAAACAATTACAAAATTACTTTAGAGAAAAAAAATTGCGAATTGAAGTTTGGAGTTGGGCATCAATATGTCTTGGCACAATCATGTCGCTGGAATGAGGAATGCATTACATTTGTTGATATCATTAGTGCAGATTAGGAATAGCAATGGCCCTAAAATACTTCCCTGCGGAACCCCGTGGTCTACGCTTATTGTTGTTGAGACAAACTCATTAATTTTGGTTACCTGCTGATCCAATCTGTACTTTATCACTGAACCAATCAAGTACTTTTGCTACAATGCCATATTTTTTAATTTTCAATTATTATTTCACGATTAACCGTTTCAAAGGCATGTTTGAGATTTAAATACGCAAAATACGCGACGGACTGTGGCTGGTTATCTCTTTGGGGTTCAACTCAGTACACCTCGAACGTCACTGTTTAAGAACTCTTTCGTCTGTAGAACTGCGTTTATGTGGAATAAACTTCCTGAGATCGTTTCTCCAAATGGATTTAATCTCCAGCGATTCAAATCCAATGTGAATTGCTACTTTCGCACAGGCACCGCACGTTGAGTGCCTTAAGGGTTTTTCTGTAGTGATTGCGTTTTATTCTTGAAAAAAGATAAAGAACAAAATAATTTTTTTTTAGAGATCGACAAATAAGTTTTACTACGAAGTCGTAAAAGTGCTAGAAGCGATTTTGAGAAAGAAATCAGTGGAAGTAGTGGTGGAAGTCAAATTTTAACAAAATTCCAGGCTTTAAGTCGAAACTCAACAAAATCATTGTCATTAAATGACTTCCACATCGAAATACTGTTAAATTCCGACTTTAAACTCAAAACTTTTAATGAATTCTGATTTTGAACTCAAAACTTTGTTAATTTAGTGTATTTTATTTTTGAAACAATTTGCGATTTTCCATGTCTTCGTAATCGTGCTTCCACCATATGTTGACGTCTATAAATGAAACTTCAAGTGAGTCTGTTGATATAATTCCGTCTTATAATAAACCTCGTAAAGTCATTAGTTAACTGACAAACTCCAGCTTATTGACAATAAACTTATACGAGTATCCTTTCTTTATAATTCTCCTCTCCATTTTCTCGAACTTGTTTTTTTTCAGTCTGCAGCGTACCTGTGCAATATTTTCCAGGATCTCATACTCTGGGATGTTTCCGCCTTTATTTATCGTTTTTGAAACTCGAAAATATCGGATGGTAAACAAACTGTAAATTTGGCAAAAATTCGGCGTGAACGAGGAATTCTGGTTATTTATAGTCGTCGGTGTATTGAATTTTCGAAATTAATAGTGAAATATTAGTTGGCGGCAGTCCAATGAAAATGCAGCGAAAGTGCAAAAATAGGAAGAGATTATTTTCAATACATCGCCAGAAAAGACAGTACGGGACTTTTTTTGCTGCAGCCGACTAAAACAATGGTTATATCCTTCCAGAAAGAATAATTTATTTACGGGTAGGGAATAGACGAGAATTTCTTTTAGTTTATTTTAATTTTTAATATGTCCAACCCAGGACTTGCTGCAGTTTATAAAAGATGTAGTACGTTCTTTTCCCAAATAAGTAAGTAATGAACCTCAGTCTTCTGGGAAATATGCTTCATATTGCTTATTCCGTCATTTGCACAAGAAACGTTTTTTATATCTCTGGATCACGAAATGCATTAGAAAGTCTTGCCTCAGTCAGTGGGTTATAATGGTGAAGGTATTTCAAATAGAAAACCTTACAAAATAGTCAACAGATAACACCGACGCCTACAGTGGTAATATTATATTATTCAACGAGCGAGAAATATGACCATTGGCTCGAGAGAATGAAGCTTGTCGATATGAGCCCAAGAATACTATACTTTTTCTATGACTTATAACAGGAATCAACGACTATTGTGACTTCTATCATAGGAGTGAAGTATGTAACATTTAATTCATTATATTATTTTTGTTTTTTCCCGAATCTTCATTATGATTTTTTCGATTTCTCTCCACACAAATTTTATCATTGATCATTGTAACTACTTTTAACAACTTGCTCTGTGAATAGTTTAACTGTTGTGCTGGTTGGGCCATATTCCCGAAGCCCCGATACATTCGAGAGGGCGCACCAGCATTATCAACCAGTGACTACTCCTTGAACTGTGGGGTGAGTGACCATTGGCTTCAATTTCATTGGTCCCAATAATGACAGCTTTCTGCACATGTCCAGCTAAAATTTCTGCCTAGGTGCGATAATCTGGCATTATATTGGGATTTGGGAGTAGAGCGGGCATCATTCCACCAAGGACTCCAAGATTCAAAACAATTTTCTTTTTGGAATCGTCTCGCCAGGAACTGAAAAGTCCACGACAAATATCGTCTTGTTCTGATGGTCTAGAAGAACTACATCAGGGTTATTAGCTTGTATGAGCCGGAGGATGGTGAACGAGTAGTTACAAAGAATTCAAAACTTCTCATTCTCCACGATGGATTCAATACCTCCCGGAGCGCCAATATCATGAAAGTGCCGTATTATATCGATGGATCTAGGCTGAGACCGCATATACTGGACATGCTGACAGCAAGTCCGTTAGGACCTCAGGCGCCTCTCGGCAGGCTCTGCACTTTGTGGAAGGAACCTCTTTACTCATCACGCGAGTGCGGTAGACTGAGGGCTAAGGTGTTGGAAACACCATCTCGGCAGGCTATGATGAACCCCTCAGATTTCGACTTCAGCCCCCTCGACCTAAGAAAGCGCAGGTTTAATGCTTCGATAAGTTGAGGTCTTCAATGTTGTTGAAGAAAACCCCATGTTTGGCCTCATCTTCGTGTTGCTTCAGGAGTGAAGTGATTCCTGCGGCTTTCATATGAGATCTTTGCTGGACGGGTTCCAACTTGAAGTTAGAGTTGTGATCAGTCCGATCAGTGTTAAAAACTAAACCAAGTTCATCAGTCGCTCGGGCAGCTGCTCCAATTTCTGCTCTTTCTTGGCGCAGATCATGCAGAGGGATCTGAACTCCTGATGACTTCATAGGCTCCATCTAGTAACATTCTGTCATATAGACACTCCAAATTCCTGTACTGGGGGAAGTACAACTGTGGATCGAACGATTTGACATCCATTGATACAGCTCCTTTCAGGTCTATTTCACTACTCTAAACGTGTAGAGTGAGATTGGAACGGCAAGCATATCCATAGCAGCGACCTTGTTCATCCCTGACAGATCTGCCAGAATTTGTGCTGATACTTGCCGCGGAGAGAGTTCCTCACTGCTTTTGCTCAAACTAAAAGGTATACTTCTATCATTCCAAATAAGAATGTCTTACTCGTTGGCTCTGAATCGAACGTGTAAACTTTGTAATTTTGTGAGGTAGTTGCACCTTTCCCAGACAAGTACTGATAACAAACCAAATAGCGAAAAGCAATGAAACAAGTGAAGCGGAACATTAAGTTGTATGTATGCGCGAAGGTAGATTAATTGCATCTCATTTAGCGGTTTGTGAAGCGAGGATTATAAAGTGTTCTCCCCAGACGCGTTTCGCATGAGAAAATTCATTAAATCTTCGACTGGTTCAGCGTTTAGAGCCGAAATCGATAGCATCTACATAAAAACCCTCCAGCCGGCTGATTTTACACTAGAGATAGCTCTCTTCCTTTCAGTCCGAAGAGCACAGAGAACGAGGACTGAAAATATTTTGGTATTCTCGTCACGTACGGGTTTTGTTTTAGATTTTCATTATGGAATTAGGAATTAGGGAGGTCCTGTTATGATTTTTCCAATACTATCTATATTATACAGCAAAACTTTCAAGCTATGTGAGAGCATTTAGCATTTATAACAAGCAGGTTACTGAAGTAACCTGGTTGTTGAAGTAACGAATACATAAAAAAGGCAGAAAATACATGATGTGGAATATTTTGGTGTATTGCCAATTCATCACAGCTCAAATCCTTTTGGAAGCTCTTGCAAAAATTGATAGAAATAATGGTATTACCTGCATCAGTCATTATCGTAAAAATAACATCAGAACCACAAGGTAGCTTTAACGTGCAGGAAACCTTCTGATATAGCTTCCTAAGAATTTTAGGATTTTTAACATGTGCATCATATTCTGAAGATTTCATTGTTGCATTTCAGAAGTTATTTAAACGGCATCCAGATTCTGCGAAATCATCGTTATTCCGATGTCTGCAAATTTTTCATCTCATTTCGTTCATTGATTTCCAGACTCTCCAGCAGGTTCAATTTCTGTCCTTCATTTTTTTATCTAGTATGTCATAGTCCATGTTGAAATTATGGTAGTTAACTTAAAAGGTGGCAGGCATAGGTGGGATTGGTTTTCTTAGTTTGAAAATGCTTTCATGTCGTTTTGAAATTTCTAGAAGTCTTTCCTATATAAACTTTCAGGCACGATTCACATGTGTTTGAGGACACTTGATTTATCATTTCTGTTAATTTTTGACTTGTTATTTTTTATATGAGTCACCGGTCTTCTATGTTATGTTAATGTTCTCTATCGTTAGTAGTCTTTCCATTTTATCTAATGATTTTCTTATGTAAGTGTTTTGTAGGTGTTAGTATCATTTTCAATGTGGTGTTGTATTTAATTGTTGACATGTTTGAGAAGTTTATTGTCAAAACTGTGATGAATCAAGTTCGGGTTGGAGTTGTTATTTACTATAATTTGTTTTATTGAAATAAATCCCCTATTAGAATTCTCTGTGGACATCAGAATATTGACCGTGGAGTCTGTGGATCATATAGGATATTTCTGCAGCTCTCTTAACTTGAAATTATTCACAACTGATCATTAAACGACAGTCATTCTTTAGGTTTTCCATGATGATCTTGTTGAAAAACGAAAAGGCATTGTGCTACTTCCATGTCGCTTCAATTCAATAGCTAGGTAGAAGCTACTTCTACAGTTTGATCTGCCTCTTAGAGATGATCACTTGGTGTTCGAAACACGTGTTAAAATAACGGTTTGGTGTCGGGAAAAACTCCAGTAATCAGAAGCTACTTTGATTATTTCAGCTCTTCCCCAATGTTTCATCTCGATCATTTCAAGATCCGTCTGCATTTCTAGTTCCTTAGCTTTCTTAATTTTTCTTCCTTTAAGGCATTTTTTCTTTCATAGATCTACGCTACAGCCTGTTAGCTCGATTTTTTAGAATATTCAGAAGTAGCTTCGTTTGTCTGCTGAAACTTTTGAAATATTTTTTATGTATACTATCATCCCATCGAACTCTTTTTTCAATATCACCCGAATTTTCTTCAATATTAATTTTCTCAGAACGAACTTCCCCTAAGGTTGGTGGCCAAATGAAATCCTTGTCCAGATATTCATTCATAACTGGCATTGTCGACAATTTGAACCGGATATTCAAAGTCAGGATACTAGTCACTTCAAAATTGGTGAGCTCAGTTCATTGTAATATATTCAGTTCTGTTTTATTGAAATTTAAACATAGAAAATTTGCATCGCACCATGACTTTTTTGTAGGTCTCTTGTAACATCTTCTCGAAGAAAATTCATATATTTAGAGTGCCATGTAATGGTAGTATCGTAGGCAAATAACGTGAAGGAACCAGATATATCTAAGAGGCAAAGATCATTTATATACAGAAGAAATAGATGTGGAGACTTAAAACTGATCCTTGGGGTACTCCCCAACTAACTTTTAGTAATCCGAATGTACGATCAGTTTCAACCAGTTGATTTCGTCCTGTCAAATATGATTCCATCCACTTCAGGGCCATGTCTCTTATACCATAGTGAGAGAGTTTCTGCATAATAATATGTGGTTGAAACAGTCGAAAGCTTTAGTCATATCATAGAATGCTGCCGCCAATGACATTCATTCGCTCATTTTATTCAATCCCAGCCACAGGAATCTTGTTCAAATTGAAAGGGGCGTATTTTCAGGACAGTTCACTTCGTTGGAGAAAAAGGTTTTGGCTTTCTACTTCTCCCTGTTCATGAAATGAAATGTTGAAACGTTCAACACTAGTTTCACTTTCATATAGGGTTTAGTATATTACCAGTTAGTGAATAGAGAAGTTCGTGCTTTGAATGTCGTTAGCGGTCTGGTGGTCTTTGCGGGTGTAATTCTGAAACCATCATTTTCCTGGTTGAGTTTGAATCCTGTTTTCAATCCTATAGCGAATCCAATAGAATATGATATTCTCAAATAACAGTGTTTCTGTTCAGGTAGATCGATCGACAAGAATTTTTCTTTTCGTTGTTCGGTTTTAGAAATAGCAAACGCTATCCTTACTCGCACAAGTCTTGTTTTTGTGGTACATTCAATTGGTTCTTGGGAAGTATTATCATTTTATATTGCACAGAGTCATGTTCTATGAAACATCATTTTTGAGAAATATTGAATTGGTATTTCATATTTTCAAATTGCCTCGAGACGGATTTGAAGTAATTCTGAAAAGGTATTTGACCTCCCTGTGAGAATTCCGTCTCAAGTAATTGGTTGTATTGTTTCCGGAAGAACTTTCAGAGTGCCGTGTCTTCTTTCCAGTACTTATGTGAACCAAGCACATGTGTATACTGCTTGCTCACTTAATTATTGATATTACTCTTTACTCCTATTATTTTCTGTGCATTGTACGGGAAAAAAATAAGTATAAAATTATATAGAATTTTTCGTAAAACATATGTGATGAGGTCGAATGCTTATTGTTATAAATGTATCGGTGGAGCAACTGCTGTTCTTTTCAATTTTTTATTGGTTCGACATGCAATGCGAGAGCAGGATTATTTAATCGAGCACATTACTTCTTCGTGGAATATGAAATGGGGTTTTCCTGTCTATCAAGCTATTATGTTGTTGGTTAGTTTATTTATTGTTATTAGGATCAATGCCGGGAACAGATTGATGTTTAGTGGAAAAGTTCCAACTTTAGTTGGATTGTCATATAGTCTTATCAAGAACTCAAAAATCAATTTCTATAAAAATCGCGTGGACAAATCATAAAACGACACTAAGGCGCTATGAGAAACGGTGAAGAATATTTCTGGGAAAAATAAAAATACCAAAATTCAACTGATAAAAAGTGAAACAGGTAGTTACATCTATGACAAAAAAGAGATTGCAATATCATCTCTTAAAATAAACAAAACTCCTGTTATTGATGAAATCAGAGATGAAACCTTAAAAGAGATAAAAACGGAGATAGCTTATCCTCTGAACAACATTCCTAATAGAATAATAGAAACGGGAAAATTTCCCAAAGAACTTAAAACAGGGGTTATCAAACCAATTTTTAAAAAAGGTAACAAACATGAAGTCCTAAACTACAGACCAATTACACTCATATCAAACATAGCAAAAACATTAAAAAAATAATCAAAAAAAGAGTGGTCTCTTACCTTAACAAGCACAATTTCATCTCAAATAACCAGTACGAATTCAAATAAGGGATTTCTACCCGAGATGCTATTATTTTTCCCACATTCAAAATAACAGAAAATCTAGAAACGAGTAAACCAAGTCTAAGTGTTTTTTTAGAATTTGCTAGGGCATTCGATACCGTAAACCACTCACAACAGTTAGCGACCTTGCAAAATATGTGTTTCAGGGGAAACGCTTTCAATCTCATGGAGAGTTTCCTTAAAGACAGAGAGCAATACGTAAAAATCGATAGCGTCGTCAGTAAAAAAATAAGGTTGTGAAATGCGGAGCAAGGAACAGTTTTGGGACCAATACAGCAGTATTGTATAGCGCTGATAGCTGAAATAACCTCAAAACTCAAGTAGGAAATGACATGAGTAAACTCTTTGAATGCTTCGCGAATAAAATACTATCGATTAATCACGAAAAACAATTATTTTTACGATTCTCGTGCTATGCGAACTCACTACCACAATATGATACACTGAAATTCGAAAATAACATAACAATTCGATCAGCAGAAATAATCAAGTATTTAGGAATAGTGATAGATAGGTACCTGAGATGTAACTATCATTTTGACCAAGTGACTTAAACATTATGCAATTGTAGAGTATCGTCTTGCATATGGAATAGAAGGCTGGAGCGGAGTAGCATTTGAAAAAATTAGATGTATTACAGAAAAAAAAAATCTAAAAATTTTCCTTAGAAAACAAACACAATGCTCATCGGAAATAATTCTCAAAGAATCAAAATTGCTCGACCTCAGATAACTTTACTTCCTATGGAATGTTGTGGAACAATACAAAAAACGGACAAAACAAGTATGTAGATCACAAGCTTAATACAAGACTTGAAACCAATACGCAATTGAACACAACATGCTCAACAAAAACAATCATTCAGAGAACATATATTCATCTTGCAAACCGGCCCTACAATTACTTACCTCTGAAAACCAGACTTGCACCGACAACTATTTCATTCAAAAAAGATGTCAAATATTTCATTTCAGAAACAGATAGAATTTCTATACATCGATTGATTGATGCATCGGATGCATGAAATGCAATCATTTGCCTTACTACACTTACCCAGAGAAAATGGGTTCATTTTCATATTCCTTATATATCTATATATTTTTAGTGCTCCTTCAACCACATACATTACTTAAGTGTTCCTTGAATGCTGCAAAAATGTATATATGTCTACGAGTCAAATACACTATTCAATGTCTAATGTCACTACTCCACTCTTTTTTTTGATATTACACCTATAATTATTCAATAACCATACACGATGAAAGAACACCCACGTCCAGGAAGGCCTTAGTAAGTGTTCCTTTATCACTAAAACTATTTATACCACGTAAGAACACTGTTGAAACTACAAACCAGAATGGGAACTAGTAAAGTGGGACATTTATTTGCCAAATATTTTCTTAAGATTCTTTCCATCATCAATATTGTAAAATCATGAAGCATAATGGCAAATTTTACAGTTAACATTTACCATTTTTACTTTTTTTGCATTCCTTTACATATTACTTCTTTACATTCTTACATGATTATAATTTTACATTTCAATATTTCTTACATTTAAGATTTTCACATCTTTACAATTTCGTAACCTGAATTGTCAAATCCAATTTACTCTCACTGTTCTGATTTATAATGTAAATATTGTGAATAAAACAGTAATACATACGCACAGGGTGTCCTTTGTGGGTTTCCTGAATTTGTTCAGATCGTTCAAATTATTATTGACTGATCCTTGTACTGAAAATTGGATAAATTCATATTATTATTATATTATTATTATTATTTTTCACCGTAGTGTGCGATGGTCAGGCCCTATCCCCCGAAGCCCCGATACACTCAGGAGAGTGCGCCAGCATTATCAACCAATGACCACTCCCCACAGCATGGGGTAAGTGATCATTGGGCCCGAGAATCATGTGCCCTCAGCAAGCGCAATGAGTCAAGAATGACAACCTTCTGCATCTGTGTGGCTAAGATTTCTGCCTTAGTGCGGCAAGCCGGTATGATTTTAAGATTCGAGAGTCGAGAGGGCATCATTCCACCAAGGACTCCAATAATCAGAACAACCATCTTGACAGAGGGATCTGGATAGAGTCTGCGGAGTTCCAAGAGAAAATCTCGATACTCTATCTGTTTTTCCTCCTCTTTTCTGACGTTATTCGTCTCGCCAGGAGCTGAAAACTCCACGACAAATATCGTTTTGCTCATGTGGTCGAGGAGGACTACATCAGGCTTATTAGCTTGTATGAGCCTGAGGGTGGAGAACGAATAGCAATTATTATCATTATTATTAAATGATTTTAACGACACTATAACAGACTAGTTGTTGCCCGGGCCTTCGCTCGCGTAGAATTTGGTTTGTCACATTAAGTTTCGTAACAGGCCATTTTAAACAAATAGTTACAATATTTTTTTCACCAACCCAAAAATTCAGGTTTCTAATTTCAAAACTGATGAAATTTGATATATTCTTTGAAACCCTATTTTCCCTCTTGAGGCTGGAAGTTCCTGATTCCCTTTTTTGACGCTTATTTACGCTATACAAAGAACATATATATTTCAAGATTCTAAGTTCGGAAGCTTCGATTGTACGTTAATATAAGAGCGAGCAACAACTAATTTATATTTTTTCTTTAGAAATACAGTATCTTTAAAAATATGCTCACTGACTTAAGCAATGAATAGCTTCGAGAATCGAACAATCTTAACCTATAAAGGAATTCGCGAAACTAACACAACCATTAACGAAGTCTGCCCTCACGCGCCTGCCCGCGTTCGGGTCGCGTTATCGGCGATGGCGCTTCATTTCTTAGACCGCCCCTCTACCCCCGCGCATCGTACCCTGTCGTCTTACAGTAGACGCGACGCGTAATGGTTTACTGCGTTGTGTCGAGGTTACCTTATCGTGTTAAGTTTTAAACGATTCGTTCAAATCACTTAGTGAAAAAAAAAATTTTTATGAATCAATTACATAAAACAATTGCATCAATTGCAATAAGAATTTGACAGGCATTCTAAAATGTGCATTGTAAAAAAAGTATTCAATTTGATTGTATTTATGGCTCAGTATTTTGCATATAGTGGCTACCACATGCTATCGCGGACCTTTATTTAGTACGTCATCTTCATGTAACTCTAACGATATAGGCAGCGCACGTCAAGCTCTCAGGAAGCAAGAATTTTTTCGACTTACTTAATACTTATCGTTATATTATGACCAAAATTGTAAATTGTAAATTATAACCTATATTTTATTCCGATGTATAAGCTGTATTTATGTAACGTTTCATCTGAATCCGTTCAGTCTTTTAGGTGTGAAAGAGCCACAAACATATATACATACATCTATCCTCACAAACTTTCACATTCATAGATTTTATATTTCAAATTTAAAAATTGTAACCTCTGGCGTGAAATGAATCTATTGAAAACACTTCACTATCACCAGAACAAGAATGCTGTTTCTCGAGGTGCGTCTCGCTAAGTTAGCATTGAAAAAAGACTCAAATCATAATCAGGAGATGATTGATGATGCTTACTTGGTTAGCGAAACGAGAATATTGACTTCTCATTTCGTTTAAAAGATAACATATAATAGAATTTTCAAATCAGAGGGACAGTCAGACGATGAATTGGGATTTTTTTTCTTTTTTTTTTTCGAATGAATGAAGGTGAGAAAATTTAAAAATCGCTCTAGCTGAGATCACATAGAATAGTAAGTTCAATTCAGAATTATTTCATAGTGAATAAATATCCAGGCTATTATTATTACAAAGAAACTTATTCAATGTGTCATAAAAATCATAGTGTGTTATTAATGTCGAGACTTTTACGATACTTACTATCTAGCTTAATACTATTGTAAATACCACATTCAAGTGGTGAAAGCTCTTCTTTATCTTTTTTTGCTACTGAATTAATTGATAACAAATGAATTATTTATCATGTGCATCATTGAGGCTTTGATTTATATTTCTACGATAAATTATATTTTGCAGTTTATGAGAAAAATTGGTTACATTTAAGAATCAGACTATTTCAGATGTCCGTCGAGTGATCTATTTAGAATTGTTGGTATTGAAACATTTATAACTCTTTTTCACAAGTTTAATAACAAGAGTGTCTAATGTCAAATATTTCAGAAGATGATGATTTTATTTTTAAAATTTGTTCTCATTCAATTTCGTCTCATACGTACTTCTTTATTTTCCCGACATTACAGATAAAGCTCTTTTTGGTAGGATGGAATTCATAAAATATATAATCATAGAAATGTGAGTCAGTTGATTGCAATTTGAACTTCCATTTCTGAAATACTGACAGGTTCATTTGCAAGATGTAACTCAATTTTTCGAAATCCTTAAGTATAATTTAGAAAATCAAATGTTTTTTTGGCTTATTATTTTGTAACCCATATTTTTTGGTTCTCAAACATGGTGATCCAATTCAAACCATTTGAGAACATTGATACAATGTCATAGCTTGATATTGAATCGAAAGAAAACTTGAATCTCGGTAGACTGTTGCAAAGCCACTTCTTACTCGGAATTGTTCTTCTGAAGACAGGATAATCTAAACTTTTCATTCATGAACCGACCTATAACTACTGATGAGATCTATGGCAGATCACAAAAGCTCTACCTGGCATTGAATGCATTTTTTTCTGATTTTAATATCATTTAGATACATAGAGCAAAATCTAGGAATCCTATATGTGTCTCAAGTTTATAATCGAACTATTTCTGTTTGAATGATTTCACCTCAAGATACAGTAGAATACATAATATGGCATTTCATATATTCTCAGAATTGAATATTTTTTTCGATTCTTCCCTATTCCCTATATCGAAATACGTCCAACTATAGAGGCAAGTTTTAGTTGAAGTATTTGCTAGAAAAACTCTTTCTGGACTAAGTTTAATGATTTCTTGAGATCATCATTTCAATTGGGCATTATCCATATTTCCTCCATAATAGAACCGAATGGCGAATGTTCATCATTTCAGAGGATAAAAGATGTTTCTTATATTTTTAATCTGCCTCTGTTCCTAATCAAAAAACATATAGACAAGTCATTGAAAAGTAGCTTCTGCATTGAAATAAAAAACAGGAAAAGAGGAATTGGATCAACTATTTCGTTCTATTTCTCAGAAAACCGTTGACCAAATAGTAACAATCTTTAATAATCGTAAGAAAAACGAATGTGTTTTTTGGGATAAAAATGGTAATTGGTAATTCATAATTATTTGAATGCCAATTGAACAATGCACTATTGAAGTGTAATATGTCGATCAGAATTTAAATGGGAACAAGAAGGCAGAAACTTTTGTAATTCCAAAATGAATTTTGTTGTTTTTTGATCCTTGATTTTTCTACAAAATTATTGTATATTTCAACGCCTGAATGGAATATTGATTTTTATCCTGAATATTAACCAAAACATCATTTTTCTGTTTGGAAAATTAATTGAATGTCCAGAAGATTATATATAAATTTGACGTAAATTCAAAAAATGGTAATTTGAATATACATTTGACTACTTCATTTTGCAGTCTCCTAAGAGAATTTAGATGAATAAATGAATTAGTTGTTCTCTGAAATTCAAATACTGTACATTTGAATATACAGTGCATTTCTTTAATGTCCCCCCCCCCTTTCATTTTTTGAACGGGTCAACTCAAAAAATTGAAATTTGAGGTAATGAAATTTATGCATGAATACTTTATTTGAATAGAAATTGACAGATGAAACTTTCAAGATGGCGACTGGATGCCATCTGGGAAAAAAAATTAAAAAGAAGCTGCTGACAAATGCTGACAAACAGGTTCAGTTTCGTACACATTTCGCTTCAAATGGCCCCACAAAAAAGTCTAAAGAATTCAAATCTGGCGAGCAGGCTGGCCATTCTGTAGAACCTCGACAGCTAATCCAACGACCAGGAAAAGTAGTAGCCAAATAGTTTCTTATTTGACTGGAGTAATGTGGTGGTGCTCTATCTTGTTTGAATACAATATCCATATCAAATTCATTAGGATTCGCTTCTACCATTTCAGTGATGAGAGGGTTATCAGTAGTTTCCAGCATATTCTAATACAGTTCCCCTGTTAAATTTTGATCAATAAATATAGGTCTTACAATATGGTTTCCCAATATTCCTACTCAAACGTTAATTTTTTCTGGATATTGGGTATGTGTTTCCCGAAAAACGTGATGTTCATTGTCGTAGTGACATTTTTTGGCGTTTTTATAAACAAAAAATAACTTAACAAACCTTATCGGGTTGTTGGATTTGCCATACGACAGAAAAAAAGGAATATTTCGAGAAATATCAATATTAATGTGTTTGTCTTCAGGAAATTATTGAATGTAGGTGTAGTAGGTGAAGATATTGACTTCATATTCTAGTATTCATCAGGAGCTTGAAAATGATGTATCACAATTTTTTTCCCAGATGGCGCCTAGTTGTCATCTTGAGAGTTTTATCTTTCAATTTCACTTCAAAACAATAATTTCCTTATCCCAAATTTAAATTTTTTGAGTTGTCCCGTTCAAAAAATAAAAAGGAGGGAAAATTAAAGAAATGTGTGTAAAACAGAAATAAATGCATTCGGAAAGAAGGAAATTTTAAACCCTGAATAGTGTTTCTAAAATTAGTCTAATTTTCTTTTCTAACATTTCAGTATGAGTATTCCAATAGATACTTTCATTAATGTACAATCCTAAAGAGTAATTTGATAATATCAAATAATTTTACTTTCGAAAGCAAAATTCTCTTTGTTTATGGTTCTGTTCTCAGTTATAAACATCGGAACTGGAACTCCAACCATCAACAATGGAATGGTCATTATCCATGTTGCTGTGAATTTCTTTAGTATTAAGAGTAAAAATGAGTATCATCCGCATATAACTCAATATTTAGGTGAATTGACTTCACATTCGACTTTAACGCAACCTTTTCTTATTTCAGATATAAAACCAAAAGAGCTCAACACGAGAAAGGAATGCACGAGCAGCAAAACAACCCATTGCCTTCACCTAGGAGAGTAGCTGTCCCTGTTCTTGTTAGAGATGGGAAACCATGCATCAACGGTGCGCAAAAACCTGAAAATATGCCATTACCAGGACCCATGATGATGGGTTCGCCCCATCATCTACTGTACGGGCAACCAAGAGCGTGGTGGTAGACATATGCTACTTTCAAGTACTTTCTATTTGATTTTAAGGAAGCCCAAAATACTTTGTGGAATTGAAACGACTCGGGTACGATAGAAATGGGCATTCTTTTTCACTGTAAACAGTTATACCTCAAAAATATGAAAATATTTTCCAGTTTCGACTTCACTTAACATGTTCATTTTTCTTATGAAGTGCATATGTCCATATGATAAAACACATCATTTGAATTTTTTTGTTTGGGGTAGTGCATCGAAGTAATAATATAATGCAGTTCACTAGTATACTGATATGATTTCATCAGATGTATGAGTTTACAATCTTAATCCTCATATGTTCAAATCAAATACCTACAAAAAATTAATTAAATATGAAGAATTGAAGTCGAATAGATGAATCTACTGTAAACACTTTCAACACACCAGAACAAAAACACTGATGCGCCCTTCGCTAAATATCAGGAGACGACAAATAATAAGTCTAAAACTAATACAGTTTATTGTATGATTTTCACTTCCTCAAGCGTAAACTTATATACGCTTGAGGAAGGTATTGTATAGCGAAACACGTGCTGCGGTTTTTGTAAAACCTTTTATAGTTAAAATCATACAATAAACTGTATTAATTAGTTTTCAATATGGATTTTCATCATGTATCGACCAGTTCTATTGAAAATAAGTCTTGCTTGATATTTGTTGTATATATGGACGAACCTGACATTAAAGTAGCGTCATTGAATTGACTTCTGATATAAAATATTGTGTTATTTTTTTATAGTACGAGGGTTATCAAAAAGCTGTTTGGAATTGGACCTTTGTCGCTGTTCATAGATCTCATTCCAGATTTTTCGATTTCTCAACTCTCAAAGGCGTCTAAAAGCCTGTTGTTATGTACGGTTATTACAATACAGTGACAAAATAATACAACTGATACTAAGAAATAATTCAATAACACTTATGCAATGTCAGGTTTGTTCAGATGTATATCTAATATAGCTGTAGTTTTAGTCATCTGATGATGGTAACCTGGATAGAAAAATTCGCGTTAAGAGAGTATTTTTGTTCTGGCGGGGAAAAATGTTCTTAACTGCTTCATTTTACGCCAGAAGTTCAAATTCCATGGAGTTTATTAAACTCAAAATCACTGTACCCCAACTTCATAATTTTGTGTGTGAGAAAAAAAAACACAAAATAATCCACGATGAAAAGTATTGTGGCTAAAGCTATGAATCGACATTTTTTTCGAACTTTTGGTTCTCACAAGTTTCAGATGAGATTAATTGTTTTCTTGTGAAAAATGGAAGCGCCACGTATATCCATTATTTGTTTCTTGAAAATTACGACTTCGACACTCGAAGTTGAGAATTTACACTCGAAAATTCGACTTAAATTTCGATATTTGGAGATAAAATTCGAAATTTTGAATTTCAAAGTCGTTATCTCCAAGAAAAAAATATAAAAATATGTGGCCATTCTGCGATTCCCTGGAAAACATCGTGTCTTGTCAGTAATATCTTTTGTCGATTTCTATGAAATAACATTGAATATATTTGATATGACTTCTTTTTTTTGGAATATCTGAAAACATTATCGTTGTTTTCGAAATAAGGTGTTATCAAAATTAGCTGTTTCTACGGATCAAATATTACCGTGTACTTTTGTACTGAGATAAGACTTCATACGTGACACTCTTGAGTACATTCTCGTGGCTTATTTGATTATCATTTATTTCAGTTGATTACTGAGGGAGAAATTTCATTTCCATCTCGCAGATCCAACCTATAGATGGGGTACCAATGTGAAATGTTTCCAAATAATACAAACCAAGAGATATCTGAAAATCTGTGCTTGATAAAGGTTGATACTGATAATATTTAATAATTATTTTGTGAAAGAAATCGATATTGATAGCACTCAAATGTTTTGATATTTTCTATCAGAACAATTGAGATTAATAAGACAATTTGAATTTTTGATTGATATTCAAAATTCAGTGTAACTGAAATTCAATATATTAGCATATCTGCAAAATAGTTATCGATCTTTTTATATCACTCATTGAACAAAATCTGAAATAATCAGTAACTGCTTCTTTTCCAACAAGAAATTGAGTCACATTATTATGATAAAGTTTTTAACAGTCACGAGGAAGTACTTGAACTTTATAGAAAGCCTTATGGCCTACTTTATAAATCTAGTCAATAGTTGTTTAATTATATTTCACCATCGTGTGTCACCGTTCATACCCTTCACAATAACTTTTATACTTAGCTGTATGAAGTTTTTTCTAAACATTTTGTAAATAACTAGAGATAGAAGTGTATATGTGTAAATAGTTGAGGATAGATTTATGTATAGAAGAATAGATAAGGCCAACAAACTTTACTGACTGTGTTATCGCACTATTTGTTTTCTTCTGGTGTACAAAAAATAATTTATTGAAGACAAATAAAAGACATTATATTATGAAATGTGTTGTTTTTTAAGATCGAACAATAGCCACCCAGCTCGAATTTGTAGGCGAAAAAATGTAGAAGGATATGGCAACGTATGGATATTGGATATTTTACGTATGGATATTTTATTTTTATTGTATATCAACGACTTAGGAAAAAAAACACAAATCGATATATTGCTTTGCTGACGACAGCACACTTGTCTCGTCATTACATTTGGATTCCAGAACGTCGGCTGCGGATGCACATCTTCACCGGCAGCAGGAGGTTGAATAACTTAATGAGGATGTAGAAGTAATTTCGAATTGTGGTGAAAGTAACCTGGTTCTGTATCTGTATCTGCAGAGAAGATATCTGTATCTGCAAAGCAGATACAGATATATCGGCGGTGTAGGCCAAGACTCGCCGAACACACACTCTCTTATTGACGATAACTTCGGGCACTCGCATAGGAAATGCCTGACAGTCCCATCTTCCTGTTCACACATCATGCATAGAGGTGTGTCCACTAGGTCAATATTATGGAGGTGTTTCCTTAGTTGACAAAAAAAAGGGGGATAAGAGGTTCCGCCATCCACCCCTGTCTCTGAATTAGACAGGCCTCTTGGAATCAACGTGAGGTTATTTGTCCTCGATCACTGTATTCACCTTTATTATTTGTTTTTGGGAATGTTGCAATGACGATCGGGCTATTGAGCCAATTCTGAGGGAGTTATTACCTTTTCGGTCTACCTCTCAGATCCTAATGATGACTTGGCCACCGTACCTATTAACATGTGTCGAAGTGGACCTCTGTGTGCTTGTGGAGTTCATTTATTAACCTAGCTTATATAACTGAGGAAAGAAAAAGAAAATGAATATAAATGTAAAATAAAGTTTGGCTTACCTTCTGGGTCCGCATCCAGCCGTTGGGTACGGCTCTTTTGATTCCTAACAAACCTGCTAAGTCCCTCGAAGTTTCCGTTGAGCGCCGTTGCCATCTCTAGAAAGTCCGCTGTGAGTCTCACCGCTCCCAAGTCATTCCTAAGGTCCTCTCGTTCGTTATTGAAAAGTGGGCATTCGTAAATTCTGTGTTTCGAAGTGTTGGAGTATCACATTTGTCGCAGTTCGGGGTGTCTCTTTTCCCTATTCTACGTAAATATACCCCGAACTCACCGTGGCTGGTCAGTATGGAGGTTGTAGTTCGGCTGGGGGTTTCCATTGGAAAGGCAAGCCATTCTTTTATATTTGGTATTATCTCTCTAGTGTTTCTTCCTTTGTCGGTTTGGTCCCATTCATTTTGCCATTTGTTTATACTTATAGCTTCAATATCCAGTTATACAAAAGTTGTACTCTCTCAATATCACCTCTCTGCCCCATATTATTGTGCTGCCAAATCTTCTTAGTTCTTTTATTGCCAGTTAAAGTTACAGGGTTATGAGTATCGGAGGGGTTTTTGAGACGATGCAGGCCGTTTCACAAGGGGTGCTCTTGTATGTTCCGCACATTTGTCTGACGCAGAGTGCCTGTAGGCTCCTGAGTTTGGTCAGTTGCCTTTTGGATTTTATTTTTCGCAACCATAGCGAAAGTGCTATTGGTATTTTCGCTCTGTCGTATATAATTCTCCAGGATCGGGTGAATCTTCCCCAGTTTCTTTGGGTGTACTTCTTGAGTTCATGCGCAACCCTTTTAACTTTTACGGTTATGTATATTAGGTAGCTTGTCATGGTTAGTTTGTTGTCAATAATTATGCCCAGATACTTTACTTCCCTGGCTCTTCTTATGGGGTTTCCTCTGTATCTAGCTGTTGGATTTCTGTTTAAAGAAAGGCCAGTGACAGCAAGTATTGCGTTTTGTTTGGCGATATCTCTAGCTTGTATTTTAGGGCCCATTCGCTGAGGATTGTCATAGCTTCGAGAATTGTAGTCTCGAGCTCCAGTCGGCTTCTTCCTTCAATTAAGAACACCAGGTCGTCTGCATAAGCCGTTATTTTTAAGTTTTCATTCAGCTTCGTTCTTAGCAATGGTTCAACCGTGAGATTCCAGAGAAATGATCCGAGGACAGACCTCTGTGGGCATCCTTTACTAAGTGTCAGTTGTGCACTCCTCCGATTTGTAAATAACTTTTCTGTCCTTAAAGTAGCTTCTTATTATTTTCAGGAACCAATTTGGTGGTCAGGTTATGAGTCCTGGCCAACACATGTTGTCGAAGGCTCAGGATATGTCCGCGAATATTGACATTTTGTGTTTTTTGTTTTCGCTTGCATATTCAGTTACCTCCCTCAAGGCTCATTCTGTACTTTTTTGTTCTCTAAAGCCATGGTGGTTAGCGCTGAAGAGGCGCTCGGCTGGCACTCTGTTTGCTATTTTATCTATGAGTTTCCTTTCTAGGAGTTTTCCGAGCTCCAAAAAAGCGTAATTGGTCTTAGGGATTTTGGGTATTTTCTGTCCTTATCAGGGACCTTCAATATAGTGACCAGTCTCCCCTCCTTCCATTTGCTAGGGAGTATTCCAGTTCTGGTTATGAATGAATAGATTTTCATCAGGATTGGACATAGGATATCTATTGTTATTGCAAGGATCTTACCGTGTATTTCATCCAGTCCAGGGGCTTTGCCCGGTTTTATTTTGTGACTTGCAAGTCGGATGTCTTCGTTAGTGATTATCGGGGACTCTTCCTCGGTACCTCGTCATTCTTCCGCCTGCGCTCGGAGTTCCGTGTTCATCTAGGCATCTGTGTGGTGTTAATCGCTTGGCATAAGCCTTTTCACTATTTCTTGCAGAGTTTCCTCTTTGCTTTGGTACCAGGTGATTTTCAACGAAGTCAGCCCACGATTGTTGTTTTTCTCTTTTTATCGAGATATTATATGTTCTTAGACACGCATTGTATTCGTTGTTGGCTGTCCTTTGCCGTTCTTCGGCCCATTGCTCTCTTCTGCTTCGTTGTTCGATTCTTGTTTTGCTTTCGAAGCGTGCTTTTAGGTCCATGAGTTCAGCTCTCCACCATGTTGAGTGTTTGTGTTTTTTGGGACTCTTTTTCCGACTATTTAGTTCCATTATCAGCCCATCAACATAGATGTTTAGTTCTTCTTCAGTGTTTATAATTGGATGTGCTCGTTCAAGCGTTGTAGCAGCGAGGGTCGCCAGTTCTCTTGTTCGATTAAGGTTGATCCTTTTGAGGCTGTATCTGGGAAAAGTTTCCTCAAATCTATCGTTTCTAGTCCCGCTAATCTCGAATGTGATTAGCCTATTGTCACTTTGGATGGCACCTTCTATTATCTCCCAATTTTGGGCTTTATCGAGCAGTCCTCTGGTGACTATGCTGACATCTATGTTGGATTGCTAATTTGCTGTAGCGAATGTATTGAGTGGATTCGCTTCATTCAATACAATTAGCCCGTATTCGTCGATTAGGAATTCTATTTCCTCGCCCCTGGCATCGGGTCGAGCAGAATGCCACAGTGCTGATTTGCTATTGACGTCAGCTGACGTCAAATTATGTTCACTTCTTGATGTGCGTCAAGGATTTGTTGAGTGTCAGCTACACCTTCTCGAACATCTTCACCAAATCTGTAGTACTGGCTTATGAGTATAATGTTTTCTTCTTTATATTGAATCCTATCGCAGGTTCTGCTTTCTTTGTCGAACTGTTCTAAATGTAGGGCGTATATCTTGGGGTTGATTACGATTAATACGGACAATGGCTGGTCCGGCCTATTATGGGCCTTTTTAATTCCTCCGAAGCCAGGAACAATCCATTCTTCTCCTTTGTGGTAAGAGTACGGCTCTTGAACCATCAGCACGTCCAAGTTGTTTTCTTCGGCAACTTGTCTTAGTTCTATGGTGGCTGTTCTGGACTTTTGCAGGTTGCATTGTCCGATTTTTATGTTTGGTCTAGGGTCCCTAATCTGTATTATGGATTTGTCCCTGATGCCTCCGCAGGTATGTATGACATTCTTTCTCTGTCACTTTATGGTTGTGGTTATCTATCCTGGCTCTCTCGCAGTTTATGCATTTTGCTTGTCCCCTCTTTCGGCACTTTTTTGTTTTGTGGTTTGTGTTCAAGCGCGCATATTTCACACGCTACAGAGCTTCTACAATCCTTCGCGAAATGCCCATACCTTCGTTGACAGTGGCCAGTCAGAAATCCTACTATTAAGCGTAGATTTTTCGTAGTCATCGCCAGATATTTCTTCGGCGTCAGATTCCCAGGGTCGCCCATGGTGATCCTGGCAAGATCGCATCCTTTGATTCCATCTCATCTCTATAGAGTTTGAGCATGGGTGTAACATTTGGCTGGTTCCGCAATTGTCGAAGTCATCAGGCCGTAGGTAACCAGGTTCAATTCAATGCCACAAAAACCCAGGCATCGGTTTTCTCCAAAAAGATAAATGTCTCCGTAATATATAATAATGATATAATATAATAATGTCAGGTCAGACAATTCCGCTTTCTGCTTCGATAAGTTTGTAAGGGGTTAAAATGGACACCAATATGTTTTGACAAAATCATGTCGCTTCTCAAAAGCTTGGAACACTGCTCCAAACCAGAAAACTGTACACACCTAAGCAACTGTTGATGCTTTATAAAGATCAGACCTTCTTTGGAGAATTGTTCTCGTGTATGGAGCTCCGCCCCCAAACATACCCTTAAGCTGAATTGAGACTCATCAAAAATAATGCATTTACACCAAATTTATTTAACAGAAACAGTACTTATGTATTAAATATTACAATCAAACATATCTTCTTCAACCATGCCCATTTACTGGACTACATCTCCTTGTTATAATGAAGAGAAAAACGATTATTAAAATTTTCAATAATAACCAGAAGTTACGTGCAGCAGGTAAAACTTTCTTAGTTGAAGAAAGAAGTGGGAAAATATTTGTATCCGCAACTGCCAAAAACACGGATGAAATACAATACAAAAGTGCCGTAGAATTAGCTTCAAAGAGTAAGAGTGTAAGAGCGTCGAATAACTACCTGTGGATTCATTTTATCATCCAGAAATCAAATTTTTATATCCCTAAAAACAGTATACAACAGTTCGTTATTTTCGGCAGAGGATACAATAAAATAACATATTGAAAGAGTTTACACAAATACAATAATAACTCCTGGAAAATAAATTTAGCAAAAAATTGACCTACTTGACAACTTTAAGGTGAGTGCCATGTTATTAGATAAATATCCAATGTACTATTCTAGTAACTTTATTGTAAGAATTTCACTAAACAGTTCACAAAACTGCAATACGTGTTTCGCTATAAAATAGCTTTAGCAAGCGTTTTCATACGAATGATTTTATCAAAACAATCGCTATAGATAACGGTTACAAGGTAGATATTATTGAATCCATTCTTTCCAAAAAACTGCGGAAACATGTAATTTTTCAGGTCTATCCCACTTCAGTAAACAGTAATGAGCAGGATAGGACATTAACATCCTTTCATGAACCCACTAATAACATCGCCTGTTTTTTAAAAAAGGGCAGACTCAGACGTGGCATACTGAATAAATAATAATTTGAGCAAATGAATTGAAAACAATAAAGAAAGTATATGAATTGACTTGTATTTCTTGCTCAAAACTTTATATTTGCCAAAAGGGGAGAAGCTTTTCTCAAAGAATAAAAGAACATATGTGTAGTTTCTTGGATGTAAAGACCAATGCAAAACCATCTTTTGACAGGGGAGCATGAGTTCGGGCAATACTATGAAGTATTACATTTGAAAGAGAAAAGTTTGAAACTCAATCGTTTGGAGTGCTTAGAAATCAATAGATCCAAGAATTCTGATAATTAATTGAATGACCAAATATACTTCTATACTTCTCCTCTTCTAATGTGGATTTTTTTATATAGTTTATTACATGTTTCATTTAAATTTTCAATTAGTTTTCACCTAAACCTAAAGTCATATAATTCAAATTGTACATGTAGATACATTAATTAGAATAATTTTCTGTTATGTTTGGAAATTTCAATTAATATTTATCTGAACTCAGGTATAGTTATTAGTCATCACCTAGGAAGGAATTCACATGAAAAAAATTGTTACTATATGTACATATATATAGCATACAAGAAGTATATCTAAGTTAGTATGGAAAAGCTTGATGAAGTTATTGTCTAGCAACTCTTTAAACTGTCAAGGGTAAATCTCACAAGATTATTTTTTAAATTTTTATAAAACAAATAGAAACATGTAATCTAATCAATTAGATTGATCAGTCAAATACCCCAAATCATGCAATGGATTTATGATAAAACTGATGTTGGATTCATAAACATCGATATGGCATTTTGTGATGTAATATGTTCATTAAAAATATTTGTTTTATAGCTCCACTCACTATATTGATAGATAGTTTGATTATTCATAGTGAATAGTTACTATTTTTGTAATTTGCTTGGGAATGAAAATTTGAATACCAAATTCTCCATTATACCTTATAAAGCTATTCGTTAGTGCTCAACTGAAAACTCATTTTTATAATTGAATATCACAATAAACGGTGAGACCTCGTTAATCCTAAGCTCGTACATGTGTCAACTTCTTGACTCAACTTTTTAAACATAATGATATATATCATAATTATATAATCCTTTATGACCGATTGAACTCAGTTTGAACCTGTGTAGATTATTTGCGCTACCAATTGAAATAGATGTCAAAGTGCTAACCCCAAATTAACTGAAATAAAGTGAATAGGGATCAAATGCCCTGCGTTTAACCGCTTTTCCGCAATTTCCGTACCGTGATAATTCAGTCGGTGCTGATTGGAGTATCTAATGGAATTTCTGAAACGACAAATGAGATCTGGCAGCCTATTATTACAATTTACAAGAGAAATGATTGCTGGGTGAAGTGAAATGATGACTTTGAATGATTTGCAATGAAATGGCGGAGGTCCAAGTTTGAATATTTTGAAATGGAAATATTCTTCACCATGAGTAACGAAATTTAATGGATAATGTTTCTAATTGGTATTGAATTGAACAAGCGTCGTGAAGAGTGTTGCAGTTTTGTTATCTGGGAGAAGTTCTTGTTTTGGATTTAAAAATATGTTACTGATTTTGAAGGGAATAATAATAATAATAATAATATAATATATTCATGAATGTAGTTTTTCTAGAACAAATATCGTTTCTTAATTTTATCAGATATTTGATTTGCATAATTTTCATTGAAAACGTGGACATTTTAGGATGCTCTTTGTTCATTTGCTATAATTAGGCAATTAAAAATCGAGAACAGAAGTAATTCATGTTGATTCATTAATTTGAAATATTTCCCTCAAGTATATGTTATGCTGGACGTTGACAATAATTTAAACGTTAACATACTGTATATATGGTATTTCTTTGAATTTTTTTCCAATAATTATATTATTTTATTTGAAATGTCGTACGTACTATTTTCAAAATGAAGGCTAATACAAAATTCTTTTTTCGTTGCAGAGGTCCCAATACTTGTGGAAAAGTTTGGTAAATGTAGCCCAAACAAAACATCCATGCACTTTTTTGGTAAAGAAAGTTTTTGGCCTCCTACTTCTCCATCTTGATACAAAAATGTGGGAATCTTCCAAACAAGGTAGGAAGCAATCAATTTAAAAAATTGACTGTATACAAAGATGTGTAAAGTGTTTTTCTTATAATAATATCCGTATTTGCTACTGAAGAGCTGATAAGGAAAGTGTCTTACGGCAAAACATCGGATCTTCAGCAGTGAGGATGACAGTGTTCCATGTAAGTGAAATTTTTTTCCTTCCATTAATTATATCGTGTAGGAATCCTGTGAATCATATCTGATTCCATTTTATACGAATGTTTGGAATAAAAGCGGGATAAAGGAAAGTGTTTTTCGTATAACTCAGCGTTCATATAAAAGTATTTGTTTCGTATCATTCAATGTTTATATGAAAATAGCTGTTTCAAAAGGACATTTTTTTCCAGTTTGTGTCTGAAAGTGACTTATTTGCATGATCTACACATCTTTATATCAAATTAATTTTTGGAATTATTTGCTTTCTTTCTTTCTTTCATAGCAAGATGGACAAATAGAAGGCCAAAAACTTCCTTTACCAAAAATTATACACTGTTTCGACCCGCTAGGCTGAACCACGAATTGCTAGACTATATGTAGAGGTTGAGCCTGAGAAAGTTGTGGAGCTGACATCTCCTCTTAGAAAGATGTCATCTACAGAATCAACAGAATACTCAACCCACGAATATCAAATAGAAAGAATACTCCCAAGGACATTTTTGCAAAACCAAGTTTCAACATCCGTCGAATGAGATTCGTTCTCTGTCCTTCACTGCAGCGTTTACTTTACGGCAATTAGACCTGTGTCGAGTCGAAGCATGTGTATATGTGTTAAAATCTGTGTCAACCAGCTACCGCAATCATACGAACGACAACCCTCAGAGTTCAAAACATGTGCGAACTAATAATGCACGAGGTCTTACATTTCAACGTGCGATTCTCAATTGAGTGAAAATCAAAAATCTCACAGTTGAAATCTGTTTAAAATCTGTTTTTCCGTTAATCAGCTGCCGCCCCTATACGAACGACAACTCTCAGAAGTTGAGAAACTTGTGCGAGCTAAGGACTAACGAGGTCTTACCTTTTAACGTGTGATTCCTAACACGGT
>WOGO01000176.1:0-28317 GCA_015342085.1 Leptinotarsa defecta
ATGTGGAGTGTACTCCAGATCACTAAGCCTAAGGATTAAGTGGGGAATGGGAAGAAATACCAGCGTGGTCCAAACAGAACTGGCTGGTATCTCAATCGCCACAAGAGAAATAATCAGGAAAGGAAACTCTGGCTAAAACATAACAATCTGCACTGACAGCAAACAAGCCCTATTAGCCTTGAACAGACAACGTATAACCTCGGAGCTAGTACTAGAGTCTAACCAAGATTTAACCAAAGCCTCGGTAGATAATAACATCATCCTGAGGTGGGTTAAAGGCCACGACAGGAGTAAAGGTAACTAGACTGAGAATTTTAGGACTGATGACTTCAACAATTGCGGAACTAGCCAAATGTTACACCCATGGGATGGAATCAAAGGATGCAATTTTGCCAGGATCACCTTGGGCGACCCTAGGAAGCTAGCGCCACAGAAATATCTAGCGATGACCAGGAAAAATCTACGCTTAACAGTAGGATTTCTGACCGGCCACTGTCAACTAAGGAAACAGCTCCATATTATGGGGCTAGTGGACACACCTCTATGCAGGATTTGTGAACAGGAAGATGAGACTATCAGGTATGTCCTATGCGAGTGTCCGGAGTTATCGTCAATAAGAGAGTGTGTATTCGCCGAGTTTTGACCTACACCTGCTGATATGAAAGAGATGTCTCCCAGTGACCTCTCCACCTACCTGGAAAGGTCAGGATGAGCGACGACCTAGGAGGACAACTCCTCGAGAGGATGTACAATGGGTCACATGTGGCCTAGGTGCTGTGTGCTTACATTCAACCCCCCCTACTCTACAGATACAGAACAACTTCTTAGTGTGAAAAATCATCCTATATTGTGTTTCTTTTTTCTGTCCTCAAACATCTTTACTGATCAATCAACTATGACACATTCCTCCTTTTTATCAGAAATCTGAAACTGCAATTCGAACTTCCTACTTTTTTGTTGATTTGCCTATCGCACCCTTCATCTATTAAAATAGCCTTATTTTGTATCTTCCATCAATTCCTTCTTTCCAGAAACGTGTTCCCAAATTTAATATCTGCGACAGTTATGTGCAATATTCTCATATACAAACATATTTTGATATGGTAAACGACAGTTTTATAAGATACAATCAAATTCGAACTGAAGGAAAAGATCGGAGATACAGGGACGGACTATGGCTTGTGGTATCTATGTAAATCGTATAAATTTGATAATTTGTGGGAGAGAGATAGAAATTGATAGTGTAGTAGAATATAACCTTCAAAATGTTATCATTAATGGTTTATATTCTGACATGTTGTTCAATGTGTAGTAGTTTATTTATATTCTATAGCTACTAGAATGAGGAAGGAATTTTGTAAAAAAAGCATTGATACAATAATGCCACAGCTCATTATTAGACAGATGTGTGTATGCGTGAACTTTACGACTCAATAAATTCAGATGAATAATGATAAGGATATACAAATTGGAATCCAATTTTAAAAATAAGATTTATCTGATGTATTTATCATTGAAAATAAAAACGAAATTTCACTACTATTGGCAATCATCCTTACTTGATGAATTGGCACCACTATGAAGAGGAGGGAGTCACTTCACTCATATGCTTTTCAGTTCCATTGATGATGTCTCAAAAAAGGTTCGGATATTTTTTTACATTTTTTGTTTTCAAAATAACCTTCTGGTAGATGTCTTCCTTCAACTTGTCTTCGTTTTTTCAACTATCCACCAGCAAGTTTGCTACGGTTTCTTTGATGTTTGGCAAGCATTCTAATTGCTCAATTGGCATGAAAAACTAAATATTTGAATTATATATTCAACAATTCCAACCTGAATTGATTCTCTTCGACTCAATTAAGGTCGACCATTAATGTTGTCATCATTCTGAACCAATCCCTATTCTGTCGAAGCAGGTCTATTTACAGATTGTTGCTATGTAATATTATTTCTGGGAATGTTTTCGAAGTTTTCCCAATCTAATTTTGTGTCAATAATTTTGGATGGATCTGATGGAGTACATGGAGTTAATGATCCGTATCTAGTCCTTTCAGGTCCTGCAATTTTTTTCTAGACCATTCTTTATGTCATTTTTGGGTTTATTGTGACATGAATGCAGTTTGCCTTCAAGTAGGAATATTGAACGGTGCATTTTCTTCGCTCACCATGATATTTTTCCTTTAGCATTGAAAATTTGCATACTCACTGTCTGAAAAATAGATGATTTATTGATCGACCAGGTGGTTGTAATGTGAGTTTGCTTCCTACTATAGAAACTTTTTTCAGAAAAAATGCATCGTAAACATAAAGAAATATTAATGCTTCTGAGAATAAGACATTTATCCACTGTAACAAACCTGTTTATATTTTTGAGAATGAATATACTACTGTCAAATTCCTTTTGAAATGAAAAATATAAACATGAAGTTGTTTAGTACTCAATTTACTACAGCAAAGCTTCTGTGTTAGCGAAACATGTCCTGATATATTTCTTCAAATAAACTTTGTGAAAATCAAAGCGCAAGGTGTAGTTTATGATATTATTTTTGTAATGTTGATTTTTTCAATGAAAATTTAAGATAGTCAAAAATAAGATATTTGTTAAAGTAGTATAATCAATCATAATTGAGTGAAGAGAACTGGCCGACGACACTTGATCAAAATCCATATTGAAACTCATTAATACTGTTTATTGTATGATTTTCACTATAAAGAGTTTTATAAAAACCGTCACATGTGTATCGCGTAAAATAACAGAATAAAATATATTCGTGTTATTAGTGGAATAATAATTATTTTATGCTTGAGAAAGCTATTGAACTGTATTAATGAGTTCCAATTATAATTGATTCAAGATTTCATATAATTATTTCTCGACTATTAAGTGAACAACAAACTGATGGGCATGGTAGCAATGGCAATGTTTTTATAAAAAAAATGGAAAATCTTCAAAAAAGTGATGCGTAATAATATTCAAATAAAAATATCATAGTTCTCTATACTCATTATTATCAAGAGTATTTTGTCATTAAATCATTGTTTTCAGACACATCGCTCAATACGACCCTGGTACTCTAAAAAGAAAAGAAGCCCTGTTGCAGTCCTGAGAGGGTTGGAAAATACTTTAACATGAATTTACAAGAATTGGAAGGCACCAATTTCACCTCGGGGGAATCGAAGAGTAATTTCTTTTAAGGGATGACACTACCAATTCTGCTTATCAGTTTTCAAGGTTCTCTTTCTCGCTTTCGATTCGTTTTACATGCCGTTTGAATGAATGAAGACGTATTGGATTCGATATAGCACAAAGTGAGGTTTCAGAATTCTACAGAATCATTTTTGAGAGTTAAATGAGATTTTTAGCAGAATAGTTTTGACTTAGAAACGAAAGTTTTTGACCTTCTACTTCTTGATATAAAAAATGTTAGAATCTTCCGTTTGTATTCTAAACATTCGAATCAGATATCAACAAAGGAATCAGATATCATTCACAAGATTCCTACACAATATAATTATTAATGAAAGAAATTAAATAATTCAACATGAATTTACAAGAATTGGAAAGCACCAATTTCATCTCGGGGGAATCGAAGAGTAATTTCTTTTGAGGGATGACACTACCAATTCTGCTTATCAGTTTTCAAGGTTCTCTTTCTCGCTTTCGATTCGTTTTACATGACGTTTGAATGAATGGAGACGTATTGGATTCGATATAGCACAAAGTGAGGTTTCAGAATTCTATAGAATTATTTTGAGAGTTAAATCAAATTTTTAACAGAATAGTTTTGACTTGGAAAAGAAAGTTTTTGGCCATCTACTTCTCCATCTTGATACAAAAAATGTCAGAATCTACCGTTTGTGTTCCAAATAATCCAATCAAATTCCAACAATCGAATCAGATATCATTCACAGGATTCCTCCACAATATAATTAATGAAAGAAATAAAATTTCACTCACATGGAACCGTACATGTCGCCGTAAGACACTTGTCTTAGGGTTCTTCAGTACCAATCTGGATAACATTATAGGAATAAACACTTAATTCATTCATAATTACGATTTTTATGTCACGAAATAAGTTTGATATACTCATGTCATCGATGATATCGTTATGACAGTCGTTTACCTATTAACCGAAGAGACTTATCGGCTTTTCAGTAGCAAATACGGATAACATTATAGGGGAAAACACGCATTTCGTTCAAAATTATAACTTTTTGTCAAGGAATGGGTTGAAGCCACCTATGTCATCGATAACAGTTCCTACATAATATTAATTGGCTTATTTGATTAAATCCCAGCCATAGAAATCTTGTTTAAATTGAATGAGTATATTTTAAGGAGGGATTAATTTTTGGGTAAGAAAATTTTTGGCACACCACTTGTCCATCTTGATACAAAAAAATGCGGGAATCTTCCAAAGGAGGGAAGGAAGCAATCAATTTCAATGAATTACCTCTATACAAAGATGTGTAACTTTCAGACTCAAACTGGAAGAAAGAGCCCTCTCAATGACTTACACGGAGAGCAAAATTTTTTTTTCCAAAAATTGATCTCTTCCAAATATATACGCACTTTCAATTCAGTTTTGAATTGCTTTTAGATATTTTGATACGTTTCTCACCAATCTAGTTGATGTCATCAGGAAATTATTCGAGTTTAGATTATGTATAGCGAAACACGTGTTGCGTTTTTTGTAAAACTGTTCAGAAAAACTATTCAGTTTTATAGTAGTACAGTGGAATTTGTGTATTTACTTTTGAAACCATTTCATTAACATTTTGACATGGCCAGGGGTAGTAACCTGAGACAGAACCGAGGATTAACAGATATAATTGAATAGATTTTTTATTTATCATCAGTCCTACTTTAAAAAACATATTGGTTCACATTAATCAGAATAAAAGTAAACAAAATATTCATCTATTTATTTACTCTCACACAGGTGTAACCTAATTACATGAGAAACTCGTTACACAAATATAATGAATTCATAGCCAGTATACAATGAAAGAAACTAGAAATATCTATGCTATAAGAAAGAATGAATAACTAATCCAAAAATATAAGAGATAAGCTTATGATTGATACTTAATATGTAATTTTTCAAACCAGTGAGAAATTCTTTAGGAGGTTGGATAAAGCTGAGTTCGAACATTGATAATATATTGAAGAAAAGAGAATTAAAACTTTCTATGTTCTTTACCACTTCCATTTGTAACTAACATTACTGCAGTTTCGTCTTATAGGGACATTTTCAAACTTATACATACTTATAGTTCAGTGTATAAGTTCAAAAATGGTAAAAAACATAGGAAGTTTCAATTCTCTTTTCTTCATTATGATCTTCCACTACGTAGTAACAACGGCTACATCCATCAGTTTATCAATATTTGTAACTTTCGACATCGTTACCATTGGGGTACCTTGAGTCGTGGCGACTAATGCAATTTCGAAAAGAGGGGATCTAGTGATTTTAATAGGGGTTCTTCTTCCCATCAAACTACGTAACTGAGGACAGTTGAGAAAGTTATTCTAACATTACGATTATTATGTATAACCTTCTATTCTCTAAACTCATAATTTCAAATGCTTTCCTAAGTTCTCACAAAATAATGATCTGTGTAGACTCCACATTTCCTAGAATATAAATGCCGTAGTATTTCATTTTGAATTTTTTCCAAATTATTTTTATATATACAGGTGCCAAATGGCTGCATAATATTCGAGTTTGGGTCTCACCAGAGCGTTATATATCCTAATGACTGTTTAGTAATTTCTGAAATATTCACTTTGCCTCAAAACAGAACCCAAACTCTGTAAACCCTGCGAGACTAATATTTCAATGTGGTTTTTGAACGACAGGGTTGAGTCATATCGAACCCCCAAATCTTCAACATTACTTACTTGTGCCAACGTGATATTTTCCATTTCATATGCATACTCTATTTTTTCTCTCTTTCTTGTGCAACTCATTACAACACATTTTGACCTATTGACTGTTAACTAATTTTTCACGCTCCATTGGTAAACGTTGCAGCTTACTGTAATGTTGAACACAATCCATTTTTCTATAAAATTTAAGGTCATCTGGGAAGAGTAAACAATTTGAATATTCAATTTCTGCTGGTAGATCATCAATAAAAATAAGAAACAGTAGAATCCCAAGACTTGACACTCCTGATTTTTACTGGCACTCATATGAATAGTTAGTATCAAATTCATTCTGAATGTTCTCTCGTCTGAGTATGATGCTAAAAATTTCATAGTTCCTTTACTAGCTTCACATAGAGAAAGTTCAACATTACATCATAATTAACTTTGTCTGACGCTTTTTGGAAATCAGTGTATATCACGTCGACCCGAATAGAATTTCCCAGACTTCTGAGTGCGTTATGACTGAAAGATAAAAGATTTATGAAAGTTGACTTCCTTGGCACAAAGCCTTACTGTTCTTCGTTTATTAAATTCTTTACTTTGAGCTACACTTTTGCATATATTATCTGTTCGGAGCAGGTTGCACAGCAATTGATCTGTAATTTACTATAAGTGACATTTTACCAGATTTGTGTATAGGAGTTACGATAACACGATTAAATATATGAATCAACGGTTCTTGGAGAAACTCCGAGTAACCTTTTATAATATAAGGTGGAATCTTATCTACATCAGCTCATTTTTTGTGCTTAAGTTTTTCCAATGCTATGATCAATACTGATCCTACTCATGAAGAATGTTTTGAAACAATGTTCCTAACTGTATCTAACAAGTACCCATTCTCTTATTACCAGTAGAAATCGTAACTTTTTCAATGAAATCAAGAAAATTCCAATCCAGAGATTTCTCCATATGTGATGAGGAAGAATATTTTCATTCATTTTCAGGATTAATGTTTCAATTTCGTCACTCCTTGAGGTGTTGATTTTTGAGCTAAAATAGGTATAGTATTCAAGATATCAGAGTACTAAAATAGGTATAGTATTCAAGATATCAGAGTTTTTATTGTGAATTTTGAGGAGTATCACTTTCCACAATCTGAGAAAATTTAAATTGTAATGAAGAACTACTGGTATATACAAGTGTAAAAAAGACAAACTTTGAAATAAAAAATACATTTTTCTTCTGAAGACAAGTGAAATACATTCGTTTCCTCCTAGTGACATTCACCATAGAGAAACTATCGTTTCTACATCTTTAAACTAAAGTATATAAAGAAAATTGGGTCACTCGGATGTCAAATGCACCTTCTTGCACCTTCTTCATTGTCATTGAACTAACATATTAAGACTCCATTGTAATTCGATTATGTGGGTCTTTCTCTTAGAAATACGAACAACAAAAACACAGAGATCGCATGCAATTTTCCACGGGCTACTAGGTACATATAACCCACCGCCAAGTCAATCGGTCAAAGTCAGACATTGTCGACAGCAAATGATAGATGAATGTAATTAAATAAGTGACCAATCATATTCTCGCTTTATTTCTGATACCAGCACCATTTCCATCAAAGTCAACTTCTAATACCAGAGGCGTATCTCAACATTATTTTTCTCACAGAAGTTGAATATTAGAAATTGTTAACAAAGATGGCTCCAGAGAATTATTCTAATTTTCAATTCATTGAAGATCTTTTTGCAAAATATTGAATACATAAAATTTTCATTTTGCATCAATCTGATTCTGCGAATAGAATAGCAAAAAATTAAGGTAATAAAGAAACATGAATCTATATACCTATATTTATATTATTCTATATTCTAATTCCTATAGGTACTCAATATAGGTCACCAATTTTCTCAACGCAACGGTTAAAAACAAATTATTGTTGAATTAAATCAATAGTTTCTCTTCAATTCAAGTTGGAGTTAAAGTCAAATTGTCATTTCTTGAATTTTTCCTGTATTTCATGGGTAATCACTGAAACATAAGTATGTGTTCTGGAAAATGATCACATTATAATCTGTGAAGAAAGGAAAAAAGATCAGTTGAAAATCACTAGTAAACGGCTAAACTGGCATTTTGATTCAACATTATTTAGAAGTTAATCCACTAGTATCTAATGATATACAGAAGTGTACAATCATTTTTATACATCTTTCTGGACAGGCATTCACAAAATTTTCGATGAATTTTATATTCTTAGAACAACCAATAGGAGATACTTCGTCTTACCATCTACATTTCAATTTTTTCTACTTGAACATCGTTTCATACATTATGACAAATGATGGTATCCAGTGAAAAAAAATGTTTTGACCACATTATTTCACATTGAAAGTTTTATTGTGGAAAATCTTGAGGTAGTTGATTATATATAAATGGATTTCCAAAGCTTTCCGATATCATTGTTACCAATTCAATTAGGTTTTTATAATTCGAAGACCAATAACTGTACTTTGTAGATCATATTACTGGAGAATTTCAAGGAATGAACATATTGAATCAAATATGGAATATGAAGATAATCAAAATAGTGGAAAGTAGTCTAATATTTTCTATATCTGATATTCTCTGTATATTTACAGTCTATCAATTTGAACAATTGCTTGAAGATAGAACTGTAACCTTTGACGCAAATATAGCTTACACATCATAACTGTAACACTTCTCAACGCAAATTGACATCAGGAAATATTGTTGGTCTTTGCTAACAGTGGTGTTCATTTGTTTCTGTACTTTTGTTGCGAAGTTACAGAAAAATCTGTGAAATTTCTATTCTTCCCTTCATTTCTTATTCATATTCATATTCAAGAATAAATTTTAGAAGAATTAGGACAGATTTGAATGAAAGTTTGATTAGTTACCTCACGATACATGGTCATTTTGTTCTCATTGTAGTTCGATAAGTATCCAACGGTAGCCGGTTGAGTCGGCATGTGAGGTTTGCTCCACTCACTAAATCGACCTGTGTGTGAAATTGTGGTTCAAGCCGCGAGCGAGATGATCGATTCTCACTTACTACCGTCCAATCCGTGCTAGAAAATGCACGTTTAAAGTTAAAACCCCATTAATCCTTAGCTTAAACAGGTTTCGACTCGTGAGAGTTGTCGTAGAGAGGCGACAGCTGGTTCACGGAAAAAATGCTTCAACAGATTTATATTATCTCTCGGGTAATAACTTCATCTCAGGTCGCTCCCAAAGTTGTTTTTCTCTGCTTTTGGAATAACAATCTTGTTCAACAGTTTTGTCATGGAGATATATTGAAAAATGTAAATTTTCCAATATTAAAAGAAAGTTTGATCAAAACTTGTGATATTTGGCAAATGAAAACTTGAGAATACTCTCGTCCTGAGTTGTTTTTTTGAAGCACCTTATATATCATTCAAAATATGACTTTCTTTCCATTATTTCTACTGTATGAGAAGATAACTCATCTTAAAAGATTTCGTACACTCCATCTCGTCTTGTGTTTGTGGATCTTCTACTGGAAAAATCCTCACTAGTTTACTTTGTAGTACATGTTCAAAAGGTAGCAAAAACGTATGTGACTTTCTGGAACTTCAACTAGCGTTTCCTCATATGACTGATAACCAGTCCGTGCAAAACTTATTGTTGAATCATCTGAAAATAGAACTTTTAACGGGTGATGATCAACTGTATAGTCAAATATGACTAACTGACTATTATAAGACAACAAGTATAGCTGAGGCACCAGTATCTGTAAAGTAGGGAGGGTGAGTGTAGACTTACAGCACATAGGCCACGTGTGACCCATTGTACATCCTCCCGAGGAGTTGTCCTCCTAGGTCATCGTTTATCCTGTCCTTTCCAGGAAGGTGAATAGGTCATTAGGAGACATCTCCTTTATATTGGCAGGTGTAGGCCAAGACTCATCGAACACACTCTCTTTGGCAACCTTGAGGTGTCTCACGGTGGTCTGCGCGAAGGTTTTGGAAGGTGCAGCAATATTACTGTCGTTGCGCGACTTCTTCAACCTTCTTGGGATTCCCTCCGTGGAGGTGCACAAGTGAGGGCGCTTTCCTGCAGGGGAGGCCGGTTCATTGCCTTTATTCAAGGCGGAGCTCTTGGCGCCCGCCGCAGGAAGTGCCCTTGCTGTTGGAGGTGACCTGATATGTCCAGCCTCATTCCAAGCGGTAGATTGGGATGGAAAAGATCTTCAGATGATGTGGTGCTGCAAGTTTTCCCGGGTTTTCCTGCAACTGAAAAGGCAAATGCGGCACTGGAATCAATCAAGTTGCCCCGATACGATATATTATTAAAAAGTGTTTTTTCGAAAGGAGTTCACGCATTTGATGAAACCTACGATGTTCCATTTGAAAATTCAAAAAAAAAATTTTCGAGGTTTGATTCACCATAAATTGAAGCAAAAAGTTATTCAAATTATCATTATCTTATGAAACATATACATATTTTAAACATGTTGAATATAGTACACACTATATTCAATCTTTACCATCAAAGAAATATCACCGAAATAGAAAATCTTGTGAAGTTATGAAATTTTAGGAAAACTGGTTATCATTATTACTTGGTTGGTACACCACTGACGGATTGAAACCCCAATTCAATCAAAGTCAAGTTACCTACTACCCACCGCTAATTTAGTAGGCGGCAAAATTATTTTCCACAATATTTAATTAATTCTCGTTGTTTATTCCATTACAAAGTTGGGACGGTTTTTTAGCGGTCACGCATGCTAAATGTACACTGGTGTGTTTTTCACGAAGGCGACAATCAGATTGCGAATAGTTTTGGTGATGGATAATTAGCGAAACGACGAGAAAGTTGTTCGAGGATTTGATTCGACTGGGAATAGAAAGAGAAAACTTATACAACCAGTTGGGAATGAATTATTCATAACGTCACTTGAAAATTTTCACCTTAGTTCGTTGGCACAAAATAAGACATTTTTGTCACAACAGAATATGATTCATATTTAAGATTGACGTATCAAGACAGTTGACACGTTAAGAAGAGTACTTCGGCCACGCCATTGAAGATGACTGTTACAGTTGCAGTCGAAACGTTTGGAGATTATAACCAAAGAAGACCACGGCAAAACCCGGAAAATAACCAAAATAAAATATAGAATTTTTGATCATATGTCTTGAAGATTCATCGGACAGTAACGAAGATTAGATATCAAGGCCCAAAAGCATTTCATTTAAGATCCAATACCAAAAAGCATTGTTTTGATCATAGATTAAATCACTATCATTACGTATGATCATGAGTGCAATGTTTTAAATCAATACACATTATAAATAGGAAGTCCCACGCCTTGTCTTACTGCCTGTCTATATGTCTGTCTACTTGAACACTATACATTGAAGCAGGTGTTTATACGGTTTTCAACAAAGGGCGAATTGATTCAACAGGAAGGTGTATTATTTGGTAATGTAAGAGTTTATTGAAACACATACATCAAAAAATCCAAGGAACATGCTGTTAAATGAAAATATTCAGTTTACAAACGGAAAAACGAAATCAAAATTAAAAAGATAATTATATTTTTCACTACAAGAAGCGAACGTAACAGTTTCTTTCTAAAACTGAATGAAAACAACATTTTCTAGAAATAAATTTTGGCTCTTTGAAAAAAAATCAACGTTAGAGAAGTAATTGTAGTGAAATCAAAGCAGGATACCATATTAGTATGTGGTGTGTCCTTACCATGCCTTAATAAGAGCTTGGAATGTGTTGGACATTTTTGCAATGAAATTTCCGATATCTCTGCGGTCGGTGGCAGTTCAAAGCTCTGAGAGACACTAAAAAAATTATATGATGGAATTGGCCGATACTTGACGAAAATCTATTCATATTTCCTCCACACACTCGTACCAGCGTAAAGTTGCTGCATTCATCAGTATGCTTCACATACTATTGAATATTCCACTATCTGAGAGTAATTTCCAGAGAGAGTTGAGTTTTATCAAACGAGTCGCGGTCATCAACGCTTATAAGGTGGATATTATACACATTATTTTCAAAAAACTACAAAAGCAAGCCATTGACAAGATTTACCCAAATTCAGGATGCGATAACGTCAGTTATAGGACACTGTCATATTTGGGTGAACCAACCAATAATATAGTCCGATTGTTAAAGAAAGTATGCATACACGCATCTTATAGAACGAATAATAGTCTGAGTGAATTTATTCAAAGCAATAAAGACAAACATTCTGTGTCGAAAAGATCAGGTGTATATAATATGACTTGTGGTTCTTGCCCAAAAGTATATTGGCCAAGCAGGGAGAACATTTTCTCAAAGAAATGAAGAGCGTAGAATTTGTTTTGTAAATAGAAATATCAATTCCATATTTGCAAACCATCCTATAACAGCAGGACATGTGTTCAATCATGAATACGAGGTGTTACATTTAGAAGAGAAGAGTTTGAAACTCAATCTTCTAGAATGTTTAGAAATTAATAGATATAAAAATTTGGGAAATTTACTGAATGATCAATAAGAATTGAATAACTCCCCGTTACGAAATATTTTTCAAATGTGGAAAATTGGACATGAGCTCAGGTAATTTAATTCATTACAAACTCAGACACTCAGGTGAAATGTGGGTTCTTCAGATTGTAAAATTGGATATATTTAGTATTGAATTTATCAGAATATAGTTCGTAAAGACATGCCCGAAGAAGCCATTGCATCGCAAAATACGTATTGCGTTTTTGTAAAACTGTTTGGAGAAAATCTCACAATGAAGTGTTTTTTGAAAACCTCTCTGAAAAGTTGTTATCCACTCTGCTAACTCATAAGTCTTCTATAAATGTTCAATGCGTGCCAATGCACTGGTAATGGCAAAACAGCAACATTGGGGATTGTAAAAATTGGCGTACTACCCTTGTTGTGTGAAGGCGTGCATTATCGTGTATGACTAGGAAATCAGCCCTTCCCCTCGAGGTGCATATGGGAGTTACAGAATAGATCACAGTAGTAAATTTCATTGGTCTGCCGCAAGACGTTCTACGTATCCAGAGCGTTTCTACAGACAAATTCATCTGAAATCTGGGTGAAAACCTAATTTTGATTCGTCTGTGAACAGCTCAGAGCTCCGTTCTTGGTGTTCCCCGTTTTGATGTTCTTGTTCGATGCGAGTATGCAGACGGAATTGCCTTGATATTGGAGGCAATTGAAGTGGTTCATGCAGCCTATTTCTCATAGTATGACCACGTGCACACAGCGAAATAATGCGTATGGAGTAGTTGATTTGCTTACTGAGGTGCAGTTGGCGTTCATTCTCGAAACGGTCCTGAATTGAATCCATAATTTGCCATCTCACATCTTCAGTCTCTTTGTACCTTACTCGCAATCGTTTGATCACATTTGCTGCTATAATAAAGGCCTCAGCAACAGCTCTTTGGGTTTGGCCAGCTTCTAGCATCCGAACTACTTGTAAATTCACCGCAAGTGTCATATGTCATCACTGTATGTTTTCAATCAGTGAATGAAACTAACCAGGCATATTGTTACTTTGTATTCCCAAAATAATTTTCATAATGCATATTTTATTCGACTCTACAAAAAGTTTATTGAGAGAAAAACGTCTGTATTTCAAAATAATACTTGTGAACAATATCCTTACAAATTTTTTAGTAATTTACCAAGTATTATTATTTGATGTCTGTATGACAATGTTATCCGTGAGAAGGCGGGGTATAGGTGGTACTTGCCATACAAGCTTTTATCAAAAACTATGCCTGATTCCGTTGAGATTTGACAAAACAATTTACTTCATACTGTTCTTCCTCTGCAGGTTCATAAAAATGTCCGAGATGGCATTTGTCTATCTTCTGGTATGTTCCGGAAGACTGTGGAATCTGAGCAATACTTTCAGCTACTGTACCTCAAAAAGCATGCAATTTGGGTTACAACGGTAACATTTTGCTTGAATGATGAGGTGAAGGTGACTATCACACCATATAACTTCAAAAATGATATGTGATGTTTGAGGATGTTCTTGAACGTTTCAGGCAATTCCCTTACATTCCACAACATTTCAGAATGCTTTAATATGTTCTGAAGTTCAAGCAAATCTGCCAGCCCTTGCATCTTCAGAATCACTTTCTTCAGGTGAAAGCGATAAGTGGAAGGTAAAGAGTTATCATCAGATGTAAAAATACGTTTAAATAAATGCAGGAACTCACTTTTAGCTTAGTCTAATATTCAATAAACACCCCGTAGAGTAGGTTCTGCTTCCACTGTTTCCACTACTTTGTTTAAATATGATGGATAATATCTACTTTATGTACACTTCATTATTGATGATGGGCATTTTCAGGAACACGTGTACGATCCATATTTTTTTATACCTACCTTATTTTTTTGTTGGAATAATTCCGTAACTTTCTTTGCTTTTTACGGAAAAACCATTTGGAATTTCAGTTACGCATGTAAACAATACACGGTGAATGTGTAAATTATATTAACTTGAGAGTGGCCAGCAAAAATAATCATAATTAGCTGTTTAAAAAATCTGTTTAAAATCTGTTTTTCTGTTAATCAGCTGTCGCCCCCATAAGAACGACAACTCTCAGAAGTTGAGAAACTGGTGCGAGCTAAGGACTAACGAGGTCTTACTTTTTGACGTGTGATTCCTAACTATGGGAAACAATAAGAGAATAATATCGTACTACAATATGGCATTTAATAATCACAATAATACTGAGCAATTAGCAATGATGCCAAAATTGCATGACTTACTGACAGTTAGTTTGAATTGAATAATTATAAATTGGATTTGTTGGCATGATTCTTCTTCACATTTATTATATTTATATCTTACATCTTATGAAGATTACACTTTTCTAAATGATTTATCGAAACGTTCTTATAGTTTTTGCAATCTTGTACGTATATATTCATCGGTTATCCACTCTTAGGCAACAATATTAGTTTCCGATCCAGTTACCGAAACTTTAAATCAAGTATCGGATTACCAAGGACTTCTAAAAGGATTGGTCTACGTAGTGACCCGGCTATTCGTCCAATAAGACAATAATCCTGGAGGTCCTTCGGATACTGAGGTATTACAGAAACTACGAAATCACCGATGCTCAACAGTGGCGTAGATTAAAAATTTTAATGATTCGAAAGAAATGATATTCTTGATTTTTGTTAGAAATTGAGAAGACATATTTCTTTTCATGACATGATACCTGATGATACTCGATACGCTACATGATACTTGATGCTCTACAACAACTTTCATTTTCGAAAGCACATTATACTTTTGACTTTTGACCAGTTGCCACTCAAAAATGATTATAAGAAATTTACCCAAAATTTGTATAAAATCTACAAGCTCTGTATACTATTCTTGCCATTTTGATGAAAACTAAGAATATAATAATAACCATATATATTTACCATAAAACTATGGTATAATATATAATTATGTCATTTCCAGCTGGAAAAATACTGTAGAATTTATTAGTGAAAAACATCTACGACTAAACATATACTGAACACATAGACACTGAATTACGTTTTAAGATCATTTAGCTCAACTAAAATTTGTGATTTTATTTCATCTGCTCCTATATCTATTGACACAGTGAGTCACCTATCTGACTTATAACTTGGAATACTGTTTCACCCAACATTATAGTGATAGACAATTTCTTGTTATATAATTTCAATAAACAATTTCGGAAGTCAAAATGAGGTTACACAGAAATTCAATGATCGACGAACTCTCCAAAGCTTATCTTCAGAAAAATTGTTAGAATGCTGTGTTATTTTAAACGGCTGAAGAGTGACAAAGCAGAAATATTTTTGAAGAAAAGGAAAGAATTTTCACAAATTGAAAATCCAAAAGAAACTAACCTAATGAAAAGTCAAATATATATACTCCAAGTGTAATAATGTATTTTGTGACATGTGGAAAAAGGTTAACTACAATGAAGAGTAGAACTCGAGCAGCGGTTATAGAATATCAAACACGGATTCAATATAAAGAGTTTTTAATACCCTCTCCTCGGTGAGGAGGAAATATTAAGAACAGATAGTTGTTGGTTCACAGATGGTTCGAAAACACCTTCCGGTTCTGGTGCAGGTGTTTTCAGTCGCAGACCCAGGACAGAGCTATCTACCTGCCTACAAAGTTTTGCGACTGTATTTCAATCGAAAATTTACGCTATTGAATTGTGTGCGGAGAGATTGAAAAAATCAAACCTCACTCACAAGTCAATAAAATAATCTCGGACAGTCAAGCGGCGTTGGAAGCTCTTGGCTCCTACCAAGCAACGTCTAAATTGGTAGCAAACTGTCAAAAACGACTCTCCTCGATAGGAAGACTCAACATATTGTTTCTGGTCTGGATTCCTGGCCATACTGGCCGCCTGGAAGGCAACGAAACTGCGGACTCTCTTGCAAAAGAGGGTGCTGCAAGCGGCTTCATTGGACCAGAACCTGTCATTCGCATCGCTTTGGGCTTTGCCAAACAAACACTGGACACCTAGATGGCAAGAAGATATATGGACTCCTGGCAGAATCTTCCAGGATTGGCTCACTCCAAGGGGTTTATTCACCTTTCGAAGCTTGATTCCAAACAGTTGTTGAACTACAGTAGGGATGAACTACTATGTCTAACAGGCCTTCTTACATTGTCATTTGAATCATCATATGCAGAGACTTGGTTGGAAGACAGTGTGTGTCGCCTCTGTCTGCAAAATGATGAAACAGCAGAGCATATACTTTGTGCTTCCCCGCTGGGGAGTAAATCAGGTTCTTTGAGTTCGGCAGATTCGTACTCTAACCATCTGACCTGAAAGACCACTCACCATACAAACTAATCGGCTTCGTTGAAAATGTGTATGTATTTGGCCGAGTGTGAATAGGTGTGAGCCACAATAAACCCTTGTGGGTTGTGGTGAAGGGTCGAATAGACCCACTCACTTTGGACCTACCTACCTACCTTGGTGGTACTGAATAAATACGCAACTTGAGAAATTAATTCTGTCATTTGATAGATTTTTATGTCTACTATAAATTTTTTGTATTTTGTATTATTATATTTATGGATATTTCATGTCTTCCTAAATGTAGACACAGAGAGAATCATCAGCATTGAAAGTTTTGCTCACAATATACCGGGAGTCATTCCTACTTCTGTACAGTTTTCAATTCAAATTATAATTTCAATCATTCAACTCCATATTTCTTGCTCTGTCGGATGGAAACTCCTTTGAGTCATGTAATGAAGTACCACTTTTTCAAAATGTTGCTGCATTTCAATTTATTCAAGTTTTTACTGGAACGCTCATTGTACAAATAAAATTCAAAATTAATATTTCTATTGAGTATAAGATTCTTGGAGATCATTCAATGACTGTGTTGTAAAAGATGATCGTATATTGGACACACAATCTGCCAATAGTACTTCCAATTTAAACATATGAAAGAAATGTTTTCTGGTGAATAGATCTATCAGTGAGGACAAGTGGACACGTCAGCTGATCTGAGCCCCCTGAATACAACAATTTACTCAAATTGAAAAGAAAATATTTCTAGGAGTTGTTGGCTTTCTAATTCATCATTTATCAACGAAGAATGTAGAAAATTTCTCAAAAAACTGAACTGGAATATTACATTTTGAATAAACCTCCAATCACTGGGAAAAGTGTAGTGACCGGTTGAATGTGTATACACATTCGTGACAAGAGCAGTGATAGCTCTTCCGCTGACGAATCATAAATTTGTTGAAGAAATTGCTACATTTTTGTAAGGATATCTGTTTCAACGACACAACGTATGTTTGGCGTACAAAATGAATGAGAAAATGTGATTTTCTTGTAATTCAACGTTCATATGAAATTAGTTATTTGGAAAAAGTATTTTCTTCCAGTTTGTAGAAACTTGTATTTTATCAAAAACAACTGACATCTCTAGATGATATAATGTTACAAATTTTTGCTGATTGTCGAAATATTACACTTCAAATAATTCATGACGTTCGAGATCGCTTTGAACAAAACTTTAATTATTGAACACTTGTCAGAGTAAATTGTTAGTAGGTGGAATAATTTTGCACATTGATTTTCTCTACTCTTTTACAAATAGAACTTTGAAGCTATGCTTAGAATAAAATTTCATTTTTCAATGGCATCATTTTTGATGCTTTATAAAGCTCAGATCAGACCAGAGTATTATTCTCATGTATGGAGATCCGCCTCCAAACATACCCTGAAGCTGCTGGATTCCATCCAGAAAAAAACCATCCGCCTGATTGGAGACGCGAACATCACTTGCAAACTTGATAGTCTGGAACATCGAAGAAAGGTTGGAGATTTGTCTCTCTTCTATAGATACTTTCACGTGTTCAAGTGACTTGGCACATTTGATTCCATCAAGAGTGGTGTATATCAGAAATACGCAACGGTCTGTGAATGCTCACCGTTCTGAGGTTCAACTCGTTACACCTCGAACTTCACTGTTTCAGAACTTTCTCATTTGGAGAACTGCGTTTATGCTGAATAAACTTCCTGAGAATGTTTTCCCAAACGAATTTGATCTCCAGCGATCCAAATCCAGTGTCAATCGCTACTTTCGCATAGGCAGCTCTCTTAGAGCGCCTTGAGGATTTTCTTGTAGTGCTTGAGTTTTGTACCCAAAAAAAATTTTGATTGAAAGTTAATGAAAACTAACTTCATTCATGTTGTTTCGTCAATATCTCAACATTTTTTTCTCGCCATCCAATGTATCAAATTCAAAGAAGAAGAGAGCGTTGAAAATCAGAAACTTTTTGAACGAAATACCACTATTAAAAATCATATTTGATATTTGAGGATTTGGTCGTGTTTTGTAGTAAAATATTGATTATGTTGATTCCTTCTACTGACCAGCATTTACGAGTATTCATGTTGAAAATGTGGAAGTTTGAAAATTCAGTATAGTTTCAGAAACACTCCTCCACAGAAAATATCTAGTTGACGGTGATGTTGAATATAAAAATCCCAGTCTATTGAGAATTTTTGTTTACGTATTTTGAATAAATGTTCGACTTGTCAATCAAGATTTCAATTCCACGCCACTGTATTCGTCGCCGTCGAAGTCGTCCAGCGTCTCGTTCATCGTCCAGCGTCGTTCTGATATATTACGTCGGTCCAAGCAGACTTGTATCAGCCCTGCACCTAAAGGGTTGATATAGGATAAGATTAGGTAATTAATTGGTTATCGCGCCGTATATCCTCTAGAACGGAAATTACATCAAGGACATCGAGGACCTCGTCCTGGGATAAGGATTAGAATGTTACCAAATTGATTTATTAATTAGTCTGGTAGATTGGACATTCTTTGAGTGTGTCGATTAGTGAATGAAGGCTGATGGCGAATCATTTAGGAAGAGTTCGACACCGGTAGAAATATCTGAGTGAAATTTCGGAAGACGATGTTGGAGAAACAGCTTACTTATTTGAAAGGGTATCGAAAAAACTTGAAATATATAACTATTAGGTTGAGTTTTTGGCTTTGTACGACTCCATCTTGATACAAAAAATTTGGGAATCTTTTAAAGAAAGAAAGGAACCAATCCATTTTAAAAATTAACTGTATGGAAAAATGTGTATATCATGCAAAGAAACTTTCAGGCACAAACTGGAAGAAAAAGCCCTCTCCAAACAGCTATTTTCATATAAATATTGGATTGCCTGAAAGAAAAATACTTTCGAAAAAAATACTTTTTTATGAACGTTGAATTATACGAGAAACACTTTTCTCTACTCCGTTTCTATTTCAAACTTCCGTAATGGAATCGAGTCAGATATTATTCACACAATTACTACACAAAATAATAAATGAAAGTAGAATTTCACTTCCACAAAACACTGTCATCCTCACTGGTAGACATCCGATGTTTCCCGTCAAGGCACTTAGGGCTCTTCAGTAACAATCCGTATGATATTATAAGAAAACACACACAAAGGGCTTGTATCATGCTATGGAAAATTATACTGGTTTGCTTATAGACTGATCAAGTTACGGGTATATTATACTTATCAAGCCCAATCGGTGCCTAGATCTCTTTATATTTGCAGAAAAAAAAACAATTCGAAAAGCAAGAATTTAAATTGGCTGCATGTCTATTGACCAATAAAATTGATCGTTTCTGGAGCGGAGTTGCCAAGTGTATTGGTTTTTAATATCCAGTCACAGATCTGATGATCCAATTGACAAACGCCATTTTTGTTGTTATTGTTGTCAACTCAGTGTGAATACAACTGTTACAATTATCTGATTAAAGAAACTTTTTGTTGTAAAAGGTACGTCTCGGCGGGTGCGTATTTTGCTGCATATTCCGTGTCATTGGTTTACATTCCGAAAAATATTTTTTCAGGTTATTTTTGGATTGATTTTTACCATAACTTCCAACAAAATGGTTGAGATATGTTTCAAACATAGCTGTGAAAACAGATCATCCATACCAGACAAAAAGTTTTTCAGTATTCCAAAAAACGAAACTTTAAGAGATCTATGGTTTTCTTCAGTTGGCTGAGGTAAAATAAAAATTATATCAAAACTTTCCATCCATCGATGAAAGACAAAGTCTGAAATGAATGTCATATAAATAAAAGGGACCTACTGAATATATCACCTACCGTTTCAATTTTTCATTCTTCATTTCGGTACCAAAGTATTGCAAATTTTTCAAGTAAAATTAATCGATCATTCCAAAATCGACTCTTGGTAAATTGTCGGAGTCAGCTTACACAAAACCAGGATCAACATTCATTTTGAAATTATTTCAACCAAGATACGAATTTATGCCTGGACACCATTGACATTAGAAAGAGTACTTTGTCGCATACAGTACAGAGGGCGCTGGCTGAATTGATGACAATATGTCTAATATATCAGTAAGATTGAATTCCTAATTTTGGTGGGTGGCATGAATTGGATGACACAGTTTTTTATTTCATCTTCAAGTATTCTCCACAGAAAGTTTTAACTGGAGTTAATACTGTTGCTGAGAGTATGAAACAAAATGAATTAATAATTTTGCAAGAAATCAAATGCTTTTTATTTTACTTCATTGAATTTTATTATATGATTGATGGTATTACCTCACAAGCTTTTGTTGGATCAGTTCGAGTACAATCAATTCTGTCTAAACTCGACCTCATTCAACCTTTCTCTCAAGTTTTGGAAGATTCAACAGATTACCCCATCGAGCCTCTAACCTTTGAATTTAGTAGAAATATTATTGAGAGGTATTTATGTATGAATAGTTTTTTTATAATGAATTGCACTTGTACAGAATGAGGTTTGTAGAATAAACTGAATATTTGAAATAATTCTTCAATCCAATTTGCTGTATTTTTTTGATTTTAATAACTGTATATTATTAAATAATGCAAAAAATCATAGTTTAGGTAAATATTTTGCGATCTTTAGACTTTGTGTGCTGATTTTAGATACAGAACTTATTTCCAAACATGACTTTTCGTGTACATTTTATTCCATGTGGAGAATTTTTCATTAATTGAAACGTTAACGGGTCCATATACACTTCCATAATTAAACTGATAATTATAGGCTTCGTAAATTTTACAATTTGGCAATGTTGATTATTTCTATTGTTCCTATTGGTCAATCGAATAGGTCCGTGACGTCACCGGCCTACCACATTCGATTTTTAATAATAAATTACGGGAAAACTACGGTACTTAGAGAGCTGAAACAGAGGGCACTGTTTTTCAATTCGAAATTTCCATCAAGTGAACTAACTATAAACTAAAAATCATGAAACAAGCCCATTCATTCACAAATATAAGGTTTTTTTAAAAGTTTTGTTCGTTTTGATGTCATGTGTTTTTTAAGCTCTATATGTCAATAAATATTCATTCTACTGTGTCGTGGTATATACTGATCGACGGAGATTGATGCTGTTGATTTTTTTTACAAATTTCAAGCGTCATTTGGTCAATTTTTCTATACGAATTCAAATTGAACCAAAGCGCTGCCTAAACAACCAGGCATATGGCAATGATAGTGTTAATGAACATACCGTTTGACGTTGGTTTGGGAAATTTCGTTCCGTAGATTTTGCCTCAAAGATGTACCCCAAAGTGGTAGACCTACAGTAATCTAGGACGATGTTTCGAGGACACTGGTGAAGATTAATATCATAAATGGTGCTTGTGATGGAGAAAGAACTGGATATCAGCTCCTATGCTGTTGTTGATAGGGTAAAACGTATTTGCAGGATAAAAAATTCGAGGTCTACTCTTTTTTGCTTTTGCGCAACCGGTACGATCCTTTTTTGGATCGTATCATCACGTCTGATGAAAAGTGGATCCTTTACAACAGTAAACGTTCAGCATAATGGCAGCATAATGGTAGCAAAAAGCCACCAAAAAAAAATCATGGTTACTGTATGGTGGTCGGCGGCTGTTGTGATTCACTATAATTTTCTGAAACAGTACCTATTGTAAGAAAATCGACGAAATATTTCGGCAATTGCATCAGCAGCAGCTGGCCCTGTTCAACAACAGAGGTACGATCCTGTTTCACGACAGCGCCCGTCCACACGTTTCACAAATCACCGTTCGAAAATCAAACGAATTGAGCGTCGAAGTTCTGTCTCACCCACCATACTCCCCAGATATCTCGCTAACCTACTACCATCTTGTCAAGCACTTCGATATCACAACTAGGCAAAAATGGCCTTTTTCGACGTTATCGAATCTCGAACACACAATTTCAATGCTGACGGAATTATTCGACTTGTGCTACGTTGGCAAAAATGCACTGATTCAAATGGTGCTTATTTTGATGTGACAGTTTAAAGTAGACTCCTAAAAATTGACAAAACTGTTGAAGCAATCTAGTATATCAATAATACACCTCAAATTTCCACAGAATCAAAACAGGTGCAAAAACTTTCATTGGTATTGATCAATTCACATTCAAAAAAGGTACAGGTGAATTTTCAACTTTGAAATGAAAATTTAAAAATTCCAAAGTTATTTCAGGAAACATTCAATCTCAAACTTTCAGAACAACACAAAAATAGTGATAACACTTGTTAAACACGTTGACAAGTCTGCAAAATGATGGTGGGAGTTCATTGCCGCACTTTTTTGGTACGAGACGTGCAGTTCGTCAGGACTATTCCATTTCAGTCGAAAATATAATATTGATAAACTGAAAAACATAGACAAGGAAAGCGAAAATACTTCTCGATACTCATAATCTGAAATGTTTTTGCGGAGTTGAACTGCAGTTGTTTATGGACCAATTTATGTATGTAACGGAGTTCATAATATATAGAGTCTGGTTGACAACCAAAGGACAACTTACGCATTGGACACATCTGAAGAAGAAAGTATTGTATAGTGAAACACGTATGCTTTCATCAACTCTTGTGAAAATGATTAAAAGTACTTATTTTATAATTTAATTATTGGATGTATTAGTATAAATATAAACTACAAAGGAACAATTTTACTCTGTGGTTAGAAATAATTTGTTTTGAAACAGATAATAATATCTGGTATAACAGCTCATTTATTTACGGCCATGTATGCTGGATATTGGTAGACCCTTTCTTAGAATGGCATGACGTTTCTCATATCAATTCGACTACTAACTCGATACTTTTAATGAGTTTGGCAGATTCACTGTTCATTTTAAGAACACCTGTTGGGACTGTTTTCAAACATTTTTTAATTGCTGTCAAGCCAATTGCATACAATATACATGAAAACGTGTCAAATCCATTTCTTTACTGAATTCTCATGTCACGTTTCCTCTTCTCGTCCAAAGAGTTGATGTGAATAAATCAAACATAAATATTCTTATCCCCTTCAATCGACATCTTGGGATTTCTACAAGTATCACAGGGTCAAATGTACCTTTTGGAGCAACTAACAAGGTCCTCATCAATCGTACACACTCGATAAACCCTTTATGTGATCGTGATTTACCACCGCCCTATTGAACACGTTTGATGTGGTCATTCAGGCGTCTCTCGATAACAAGCTCCGATTCAAATGACTAGCGGAGATATGATGATATATACTTCTGGAAGGAACAGCATCGCGCAATTATGGTATTTCAAGAAAATTGCCGGTACTGAAAGGGCCTACTCCACTTCCCAAAGTTGAAGACGGATCTGGTTCATTTGCTTCGTGAAAATTGTAACGGGTGATGCTAGAAAGTGATATTCATACCAATAGCTTCTATGGAATCTTCCGGTAATCATGACATGAAACAGTAGATTTTATATCAAATTGAAATTGAGTGCTTCATCTCATATCATTATCCAGATTCAATGCAGGAACGCGATAAGGCGAGTGTCGTATGCCGAAACATCGGATGTCCACCAGTGAGGATGACTGTTCCATATAAGTGAAATTTTTACCTTTCGTTTAGTATATTGTGTAGGAATCCTGTGCATGATATCTGATTTGATTCTATAACGAATGTTTGAAATACAAACTGAGTAGAGAAAAGTATCTTCTGTATAATTCAGTGTTCACATAAAAGTATTTGTTTCGGAATAATTTTTCTTTCATGTTATTCAATGTTCATTTGAAAGTAGCTGTTTTGAGAGGGCTTTTCTTTCAGTTTGTGTCTGAAAGTTACTCCTTCACATGATTCTTTCCATCTTTGTATAGAGTTGATTCGTGAAATTGATTGTTTCCTTCCTTCCTTTTTCTGTATAAAGATGGAGGAGTAGAAAGCTAAACTTTTTTTGATGTTTGCCAACTTATTGAATCCTGATATTTGGAATATTGTATTTTCAAATATATTATCAACATCACGGACAATATTTTTGTACCAAATTCCCATGAATGGACAATCAAACCAAACTAAATGAGCAAGTAGGGAGATATGACTGATGAGTACAGGAGAATATTTTGTCGTGAAACACGATGCCTAAAAGGTTTACCACTCGAATTGAATGTCAGCTATCCCTAAATCAACCTCAGGAAACAGAACTGCAGGCGGTTTAAAAAAGGGTAGATGCATAGTTGTATTGGGTGCAAAATGATTTCCAGAATTTCTAGCAACGCTAAAAATAACTTTGCAGGTTCCTGAACCATCCTAATAACTGCAGGATACTGCATACTCAACTCATGAAGAAGATCCAAAGCAACCTTTCATTTTTGTAAGTGACTATACATACTCACCTAACCCACTAGGTACTAAACTTCGGTTTCTTCAACTTCCAAGAATTATCCTCAATATGCATTATCTCAGTATTCATTGAAATTAAAGGAACTTCTTCATATTTTGTAATGAAAACTTTTAAACAGCAAACTGGATGAAATTATTTACTCGTATTTTATCTTGCCCTGTATTCGATATTGATGGGTTAGATATTTGAAGGATATATTGAAGCCTTCATGTGATATTCAAGAAGAATTCTGCAAAGTTAGTAAGTTAGCTGACTAGGAGCTATTCTGTTACTTGGGAATCGTCCGGTTTGTCGATTTCTTTTATGTTTTGTAATTTCAAAACTCAAATTTTAATGAATATTACTGGAGTTACATCCCAGTATCAAACCGTTATTTTCAACAACTCGACACGTGTTTCAATCACAAAGTGATCATCTTCAAGAGAAAAATTATTCAGTTTTATCTTTCTCTTGAAGGTGATCAGTTGGTGATGAAAACAGGTGTCGAGGTGTTGGTGTTAGAATAAGACTCCAACAATATTCATTACAACACCAAACGTTTCCAACAGTGCATTAGAAGTCCATTCCCAAATCTAATAAAAAATGTTCCACCCGAATATTCCTCTGATGTTTGAAAGATTCAATTATCATATCTTTTTTTTTCCTACGTTATGTTGCGTAGCGTTCTTGTGTATAATAGTTGTTTGTCTTGTCTGTACAAGATCTACACATATTTCTGGAAGGCTTTTATTAGAATATAGATTTTTTTCCACTTGATATATTGAATAAAAAGTGTTGAGCCATCAAGGTTTGATGCAGACATCTCAATAGTTCTGAAAAATTGCCGATTCATAGGTAATGATGGGGTTCCAAGATAGAAGCTCACCATCAAATATTTTGATATTGTTTCACACAGTGACCAACTATACATTGAAGTCATTTGAGAGCAGACATAATTAATTTTCTGAAATGGTAACTATTTGTTTGTCCTTCATACGATTGTTGAATGAATTCTGAAGACATATGATTAGAATCAACGAAGTTTCGTCCTACGGCATTCTATCTGCTTAGAAGAATCATGGTTACCTATTTGTAGTCTCGTAACGTAACAGTGTCAAGATACGTTAAACGCTCTGTAAGATAAAAAGGGCCCGCTTGAGAAAATAAAAAACCGTGGTGAGTATAAAGTCGGCTGACTTAGAAAAAGTTACCTTTTCAAAGATCATTCAAATGGAGTTTTGAAATGCAGAATACTTCGATCAATTCAGAAGATATTCGAAGGGAACCAAAATTCACCAATATTATTCTATTTTATTTCAAGTTATTCGAAAAGATGAAAACAATACTTTTTTCTTCACTGCCATTTTTGTTTCCGAGAAACCATCACCAATTTCATTTTCTACATAGACCGGAACAAAAAATCACCCGGTATAAGTTAACCTCATTGATGTAAATCAAACTTTCTTTCAATTGAACCGACTTGGTATTTCCTACATGTTGTTAGTGTACAGATTTTGAAAATTGTAAGTCAATTAATAACAACCTCATGCACTCAGCATGGGCAAGATTTAATCAGCAAATTTTTCAAACCTACTGAGATTGAGAAAAAAATGTTCATCCGAAACGAAAGAATGAATATCTCGTAGAAGATATAAGTATACAGATATAAAATTGGAAAATAAAAACAACAAATGAAGTTTCAACTTTCAGTATTACCAAAGGTGAAAGTGGGTTGAATATTTTGAACTACTCTGTATATTTCAATATAGAAAATCGAATAAGCTCTAACAATTTAGTTAATGGTCCGAGATGATGATGATGATGTCGCACAGCAATGAACATGTTAACTCCTGAAATTTCAATTATTTATTCCCAATCGTGCTGTAACGATATACGATTTTGCAGGTTTGAAAAAGCTATTCAGTTACTCAAGTTGTTGAAAGAAACCATTGATAAAATTTACTCGAATATAATGCACCAGGAAGTCAAGACTTTTTTAAATCACGAGAAAAAAAATCAAGAGTGTTAGAAATACATACAAAGCACGCTGTTCTTTTGACTGGCAAAGCTTTTTAGCAATTAATTTCTTCCAAATCACGTGTTCTCAATACCTTTTAGAAATTGATTTTTCACCATTTTTAATTAGAGAACAGCTCCGGGGTGAAAAAGTCCCTCTTCACGAGCATATCTATCAGTTTGTGCTTTCTGTTTGGGTTTTCACATCAAAGGATTGCTCTTTTCTTTTATCTTCTCTCAAATGAGCGCGATTTTTCGCTTAATTATGGAAAGGAATAAGAATTGTGGAATCAGAGAAATGCAACTGGATTATATGAAGGTAAGACAATTTGTATCTAAAAACAGGGAATTCATTTCTGACCCGTTGATTTCACTGAAAACGTTTTAAGTGTCATTCATGACGACTCTAATATTTGAACCAATATTCATGAGAGCAGGGCAATTCACCCGCGTTTGGAATAGAGTATTTGCCAATTGTTAATATCATGAGTACATTCGTACTCATTGATGTTCGCATAGCTATGCATTTCTTGAATGTATTTCTACGAATTAATAATAATAAATATAAGCACTGCATCCAGTAGGCCCATGACGTTGTTAATATTTTTCCATTCTGGTAATTTTCGGATTTTTTAACAATTCATTATGATATCCTCCAAGTCGTCTCATTCTTTTTCACTTCCATTCCATTTATCACCATTTTGACATTGCTCTCCATTTATTTTTTTAATTTTTGCCCATTCATTGGTTACAATCACTCTCGATATTAATGAATTTCATATTCTCCAGACTTGACTCAATCATTTTAGTTGTTGTAATTTTATTGTTGCTATTATGCTGGAATATTGACATAATGTTGCCAGTTTCTTATTCATTTCTGAAGGCATTGCTGTATGGATTTTTCGACATAATGTCTTTAGCAGGACCTTCACAAATAATTAGTCTTTTTTTTGTAATGGTGCAGGTCTTTGAAGCATACGCCACTATATATCATATAACTGAGGTTAAGTGGAAGAGCAATTGAAGGATGACTTGTCATCATGTAAATTGAACTTCGCTTTTTATCTTCTTGTAATAAATGAACTGTACATGATTGATTTGCTTTAAATGTATGAGAAGATGATAAAGACGATATTTTTATTATTATTTATTTTTTTTACCGTAGTGTGCGCTGGCCAGGCCCTATCCCCCGAAGCCC
>WOGO01000177.1:0-28283 GCA_015342085.1 Leptinotarsa defecta
TTCGACATGTCCATATAGACAGTCTGGCTTTGTGTAAAACTTTTTCCAAGTGAGCGTTCCAGGTGAGTCTTTTATCAAGGACAATGTCAAGATATTTCACCTCCATTCCATTGAGGGAAAGTGGCGTTAGATCGTCCAATTTCCTTCTGTTGGTGAAGGGGATTAACACAGTTTTGCTGGGGCTGACAGACATCTGCTCCCTCAGGCACTAACTGTGAACAACGTCCAATGCGCTTTGGAGGATATTACAAGCTACCCTTCCAGACGTGGACCTTGCCAGGATGACAAGGTCATCTGCATAAGCTTGCAGATCAACCTTTCTTTTGTGGAGGGCATCAAGCAGACTATCCACCTGGAGCGACCACAGAAGGGGAAATAGTACCCCACCTTGAAGGCAGCCCCTGGTGACCCTGAACCTGATAGTCTGGCCTTGAAGAGTCGTAGTTGCAGTTCTGTTTACTAACATGTGGTAAATAGAACAAATTATAGTTCAGGACGAGTTTACTAGCAACTTACATGTAAACCTGTCTTATTTAATACCTAATTATTCATTTCAGATAAACATCAATATGTCTTCTAACTATTGTTACTAATTAAATAACACAATGTAAGTGAATTTATATTTCTGTATTTTCGCTAAAGATACTTCTTCTGAGATACGGTATGACACCGAAGGTGAAGACAGTCGGCATTTTTCTCATTTGTTCGAAATAAATTGCGCGTCAAGCGCATAGCAGTCTTGAGATTACCGCAACCTGTTTTTCTAGATTCCGATACAATAATTATAAAATTTGGTATAGCTGAATCCAAGCCTGCCACTCAAAATTTATCTCTGGAAACACGTGTATAGTGCGAAATTATTTCCACAACAACCGCCGCTCATTTGTTTGAACCAGGAATGTCGTACTTTCACGGCACACTGCGTTCCAAAGAATTTTTCTAACCGGTCAGTATTCAGATGTGATTAAGGTTCAGTATACTTGTGGACTTTTTAAAAGGGAACATTCATCTAATTGTCCGGATATGGGTGATAGTATAACTTTGGTTTTGTGTTAATTTTAATGTAAAGCCTGGAAATAAATACTTCTCTGCATGCAAAATTGTATGGTAAATTTAATCCAAGACATGAAATGCTGTATAGGTACTCGTTAAATATTTCATTCGTTTAATTTGATATGATAGATTTCAAGAAAGGGAATAAGTTACTAAGCATTACTCTATATTAATCAAATTAAAATATTGAATTGTAACAATAAAAAATATTTGTTTTGTATTTGTCTTCATGGGTAAATGACACCTGATGTCGAAAAAAAAATTAATAACACATATGTTTTTCTGACATTCCTTTCCTTCAATTATTAATTTTGTAATTTACTGGTAATAAAATTTAAATTAATCAGGCATACTTGCGATTCTTCTTTATTCGGGGAAATTGAAAAGTATGATATCAACATTCATTGGTCAACTCATGTCGTTGTAATTTCGTTTATCCTGTCCCGAATCTTCATTTACATCAACATCAATGAAATTCCGAAAAATAGTCTAAACTATCTCCTGATGGTCGGTCGGTGGCCAGGCGGTTCGACGGAGGTGCTTTGTTCACTCACTCGAATTGACTGCTGTGTTGGTCGGTGGTTCAAGCCCTAGTCTGAACGATCAATTTTCACTTGCTATCGTCTAACCCTTGTTAGGAGTCACACGTTAAAAGGTAAGACCTCGTTAATCCTCAGCTCGCACAAGTTTCGACTTTTGAGGGTTGTCATTCGTAGGGGTACGACAGCTGGTTAACGGAAAAACAGATTTTAAACAGACAGATTTAAACAGATTCCAAATCTAGTAAATTTTCGTTATCGATTTAGGAAGCCGCATTTTAAAGTCATTCTTTGTAATGTAAACATTGTTTGATCACGGCTTCTGCCGTGTAGCATATTCACTACAATGTTTTAGAAATATTACACCTATTCTCCATTTTACCCGCACATGACACTGTCGTTGTTCCGTGCAACCTCTTCAAAAGTGTTATTCTTGGAACTCAAAATTTTGAAATAGATGTAACACCCAATCAATAGATTGCAATGACGATGAGAGAAATTATTGTAATAAATACTTTGACAATTACAGGAACAAGAAAAATAAATAAAAATATAAGAAAAGTAATTTATTAAAGTAAACAGTAGTGAATTGGCGCAGCGGTAGTGCGCACAAATTACGATCAGAAGGTTGCGAGTTCCATCCCTACCTCGACCTGATTTTTTTTTTTTTCGGGAAAATGTATCTAGTTAAAAGTTGAAATGGTTCTGCAATGTAATATGACTGATGGACTTCAAAAAGCCATGATGCTCCTTAGGTGGCTCGGATTGCCTGTCCAGAACACGAGCTAATGACCAAGAAGTCGATGCCGGTAACATCCAAAGAGAAAAATATTTTGTTTTTTTTTGTTAATAACATTAATCAAGACGTATATGTATAGTCACTTCGAAAATATTTGACCACTTCGTGGTCATCTTTTACTTCAGTGTCGTCTATCAGTATTGTAAAGAACAATTGAACTGAGTAACTAACAATCTTCTCGTGAAAGTCAGAACGAATTATTTTAAAACTATACCTAAGTATTTTGAACGATGTTTTGTTAATACTCTCATTTTTGAAGTGAACCAAGTGACAAACCATAAATATTAGACCATAAATGATAATGGTGAGGTTATGGTTAGTATGCCCAGTTGTTTGTGTGTTGAAAAATCATAAAATATAAAACTAGACTTGAAAAAATTATTTATGCAAATCTCAGATCGATATATTACAACAACTCATTATAGATTTTGAATCTGTTAAAAACTATTTTTCAAACATTTTCATTTAAAATATTAACAAAAATATGGGAAAGAAAGGTTTTGGCTTTCTACTTCCCCATCTATCCACAAAAAAAGTGGGAATCTTCCACAGAAAGTAAGGAAACAATCAGAAGATATTATGTATAAGCAAAAATAATGTTATCATAAGGTGAATCTGATGATTAATTATGACTAATATTATGATCAAAGGTGCTACAATTTCCTCAACTAAATTATCTTTAAAAACATGCTTAATATATATACATTTTTCCCATTTTTCGGAATCGACATTTTTTAAGGACTCCTTGAAGAGTATTCAGACTTTCATTATAAATATCGTGTTTTTTTTGCAAAAAACCCCTTCACTCGAGCTCAAACAAGTTCAATGGTATTTAGGTTCGCAATGATAATATTTCGCAGAATAATATTTCGTTCCTAGCCTATCCCTTATGAGGTTTGAAAAATAATGTATTCAAGTTACACTACATAGAGAGATTTCTACTGAACCGTTTAGAAAACCACAACACGTGTTTCCCTAAACAACAGCGTGTATGGACGTGTTGATACTTGTATCAAAATCTCACAATGAAGTCACTAAAAATAAGGTATGTGATTCCCGGTAGTAGTTATTTGAGCTAATACTATTATGTTCTGTGTGCAGTGTCTTAACTTACATTGAGTGATGCTAAGTTACTTAAATGTGAACTTTATTTTATGTAATGATGTACCTATAAAGAGCAAAAATAAATTGAAAACACATAACAAATGAGAATTTTTGGCATTGAAATGAGGAAATGTCTGCAATAATAAGACTTTGAAACAAACATGCTAAAACCAATGTCGAGTTTCTTGGAAACTTTTTGAGTGAAAACTTACTACGGAGTTGTCCCCCTTCAACAGTCAGTCCACAAACACGGTGTCATTGTTCACTGTTGATTGTGGAAAACTAGGGGAATTTGACAACCTGCACGTGAACGTTGTTGCGTGTTTGTCGGTAATTATTGTTACAATTATTTAGAATTATCTTTAGATTTATTAATATTGAAATACGATAATTAAATGACAAAACGTTTCAATTGAGTACTTTTGAATAAATTTGAATAAGTATCATCTTATCAGTTCAGAACATATGCAAATATAGGAACAAATAGAACGGAAGAGAAGTTCCGACGGGTTAAATATATATGTTAAATTTGGACTGATCATGGACGAAAGAATTAACTAGTATCAATTCACTGTTGTCGATGCCGATGATTCTCCAATATTTTTTGTTAATCTATTTCAATGGATTAATTGCTCTTTTGCAATTGAGTGTAAAATCGATTCAAATCATTCCGTGACATACTTAATACTAATAATACTTCGCACATTTAATGTGTTCTGAAGTATAACATAATTCGTTCTCGTCTTTTACATAACTGAAAGAGATTTGAAATGAATTCAATTTTCATCTTTATTGATACTCATATTCTTTAAGTTAATTATTCATTTCCCTTCTTGTTCAGAACTCAATATGTTTTGCCAAGTTGAGATTAAAATCAATGACCAACGCAAGAAGTTTTATTTGTTTTTCATATCCAATTACTGTTTTATTTGAAAAAATTATTCTTATAGAGTATCTTGATGCAGGAAATAAAATGCATACAGATTCGTTTTCATTGAAGCAAAGTAACATTATTTTGCACCCATTATCTTGATTTGGCTGAGCGAGAAGAAACAGCCGTCATAGTTATTATGTATGATCAAAGAAGTGTTATCAGCTTACGATACGATTGTACAGGAATGATTGTTATCATCACTGATAGAAACATTCAGCGAAGTGGAACCTAAAATGGACCCCTGGGGTACACCACTAGTAATGGAAGCCAAGTCTGAAACCTTAGTAGCCAGGCTCAATTTTTGAAAGAGATTAGATAAATATAAATTGAACCAATCATCAACTATATCTCTTAAAACATATCACGATTATTTATGTATGTGAATTTAATTGTTAACACAGCCAAAAACTTGATTATTAGCCTAAGAAATATCCAAGAACCTTGCTGGGGCCATCCACGCTTCAACAAATTTATTTAGAGCTGATTAAGTGCCTTTACTTTTTGTGATAATATGTTGATTTCCTGAAATGAAAGCAGTTGTTCACTTACAGTTGATTCGATTACTTTAAATATTCTTGTTTATAACGTGATATATAGCTCTGTAGCTTATTTGTTGGATCACCTTTTCGGAATAAATAAATACTTAACTTGTGACATTTTCACTAGTTGAGTTTCAGTAAATAAGTTCTAAGAACTTTTACTAAAGAGTCAAATGTTTGATAATGCATAAAAATATGTTTGGGAAGAATATTGAGATATTTCATCATTACCACAGGGTCGAAAACAGGATCTGAAATGCTTTTAATCGATTTATGGTTTCTGAAACATTCCTGTCAGACAGCAGGCGGAAATACATAGTATGTAGTCTGAGTGGGAATTACCACACTCTTCATTCATATCTACAGGTAGATTACAAGTGAGATGACAGACTATTCATTGAAATGTTAGTTGAAGCAGTTGACAGAATCAATCGAATTTGAGTTTTCTCCATTCTGAACAATTTCAGGAGCATTCTGATTTTTTGTTTGCTGAAGGTGTCAGTGATATTCTACATGGTTTTGTTGTTATTTGACGACTGGTTTATTATCTGATCGTTTTCATTTTTTTGTGATAGATAATATTGAGATGTACTTATTCATTATTTGCTTCACTGAATACGTGTTCAAATTATAGAAAGTGTCCACTCTGATCTGGATGAATTGATATACAATTTTCAGCCTCCATTAATTCACTTGTCTTTCAAGGATCATGTATTTTGGTGAATAATTGATTCGAACATTTACGCAGTGGATAAGAAATTTGGAAGCAACAAGATTCTCTAGGTATAGAAAAATTGAAGACCTCGTGCCATTTAGCAGGCTGATATGCTATATTCCAATAACAGTTCTGAATATATTCTCTAAACAATTGCACCAATTTGCATTGTGATGAAATATATTGGTATCTATATTTTTTGCTTCATAACTACACTGTGAAACTACACTTTTTACTATAATATCAATATACAAATCTGTGATATCGAAAGTCCACAAAAATCCAAGAACATAATGATTGGCGAATGAATAGTTCTATTAATATTTCAAGATTCCAGTAAGTAACTTTACATATGCGTTTGTGAGTAGTTACAATTGAAATCAATATTGAAATTTTTTCTCCGGAAAGACTATTCATCATTTAGATTCATGATTTTTAAGAGGTTTTCCAAAACTATATAAATTACTCGATTGGAGACGATATACTGTAATTATTGTGGTATTTACATTTTCCACCTCAATTTCAGAACATTTGGTATGAGGTAATTCGGAATGCAATTAGATGTTTTCAGTTTTAAAATCAGTTTTACAAATTATTTTTTTATATAAAGCACTGAGGTATTGTGAACACGTCTAGCAGGCTTAATTGCATTCACTGTAAGGTATAACTCATCAACTCTATTTGACGAAACTATTCTGACTATTCTGGCCACATCTTCAGTTCAATTTGTTATTATCGTAATAAGCATGCATTATATCGGGAATCTGCATAATTTATAATTCCGTTAAGAATATCAAACCATCAATGAATCACCAATGGAGAAACTTCGGTAAATTAATGATAAATCACCCCCTTTTCGTTTTTACCCTAACATAATTGACTCAATGAAACAATATGCGTTCTGTTGAGATCAGAGGCGTAGAATATCTCGGTAGAATAAGAGTAGTAAAATTAGTTAGCATCACTTTCATGTTCAAACAGTCCAGTTCTTTATTTCACAATACCAAAAGAGTGAACAAAAGTATTCATTTTAATTGATTCTTAAAAAAAACCTGAAGACCTCTATTCAACTTTTTAACCTTTCAAGCATTTGACTTGTTTTGATTTGGATACATTCCATGATTTCAACAAGTCCGTTATAAAACTGATACATGCAATATTATTCCCACAAGCAAAAAACTTAAATCTTTGTTGAGGAATGAATGTGATGGAAAAACTTTCACCAAGTTAAATCAACTTCTTCCATTGATTGAAATATTACAATTAGTATTCCACGAGCAAGATATGTAGTCATTACTTGTAAATCATTCGAGCGATAAATGACAATTTTGAGCGAGTTGAAATCTGTTCATAAGTACAATTTTTATGAAATAGTTTAAGGATATTTTGAATGAGATAAATGCCATAAAATAAGGAAACTGAAAAGCATTCAGTTTCCTGAAAACTGGACCACTGGTAGTCAACTTCAGCATCCTAATAACTACACTAACAAGTAGTTTACAGAAGAGTGTGATATAAAGCTATTCAAGTTTTGTTTCCAAGTGACAAACTTTGGAAAAATATCAACTTTTTGCCGCATTACAAATTTTTTTGGGAATATTCATTTTCACATCCCGAGTACATATTATTATTCCTGTTTTTCGTTAAAAACTGTATATTTTGGTTTGGAGGTAAAAGTGTAATAGTTTTGCCTACCTTCCCAATAAGAAACAGTCACAAAGTTGACGCCTTTTTCGATAGTGATATAAAAACAAAATTAAACTTACTAAAAGTTTCATTTATCATTGCACAGGTACTTACTTGATACCCATTTCTAATTTCAGACTTGCTCATCTACTATCCTTAGAAATCATTATGACAAAAACTGAATAATTTTACTACTTAGTAGTGTCACGCCTATGGATATATTTGAAGGGTTGCGATTTCGTTATCAGATGTCGCACAGTGTCCCTTAAAACTAGGGTTGCGTGTATGATTGTCACTTACTTTACCTCATGGATAAAATACTAACCTTGTGGGTTGAGTTACTGGTTTATTCAGTAAATGAGCCAATTTTCTTGTCAATCTTACATTGTTTGTAAAAATTGTGAAACTTTTCAGTGAGGGGTACATAAAAAATTTTCCTTAATTTATATTAGCTAGTGTATACTTAAGTGTACCTATATTCGTAGGATATAAGCGGCAATAACTATCATGAAAATGTGTCTTGATTATGATTACTATTAGATATTCTCACTCACACACTTTTCCTATTTATGACATTTGGTTAGATTTGAATGAGAATGAAATTTTCAGTGTAGATTTTGTAAAAAATGTTTCTATACTTGTTTATATTAACTTTTCTTGGCTAAGAACAATCGATACCTACCTCAAACGTTGCAGATATCTTTATTCTAACTTTCTTTTTAAAACTTTGTGGATTCCCATATATGTTTGGAACAAACTAGAGAACATAAGTAATGATGATTCTTCCTTCTTGATTATAAATTCGAAACTTAAGCTGGCAGCAATACTAAGTACTTATCTCCAATTTTTTGAATTCAGGTATTGTTCAAATAAAATTATAGAATGAATAGGATCATATAACACTTCAATTCTTTTTTCGACTAAGTTTATTACCTACCCAAGAGATAAACGGAATGGCACATATCTGTCAAAACTTTGAACTTTCAATATTATTGCTTCAATTAAACTTCTCTGAGTAGAACTGTCAAATTATTTTTTATATAACTATTGTTCATATATACATAACAATATATTATCACCTACACCTTGAGTAGTCTCTCCTTCCTATCTTATCATGAAGTATCCCCCCACCAATCCCACCCTCTTATTTATCCATTGAGTAGCTCCAATTTTTTCATTTATCCAGTTTTCCTTGGGCAATAATATTTAAGTTCAGAATATATCACAATTTGTCATTTAGGTGCCTGATAAATGTGGCAGTGTTACCTATTTCAATTTTCACCATGTCATAACGCTATATGGGTACTCGACTCGCTACTTGATTGGGTTTCAACTTCAGACATGAACAGTTATTATATTTTTGTTTTATTTCAAATTTCTCTGAAATTGTTAAAACTCCCTGGATCACATACCAACATATAAAATAGTGGATATATGCGACAGTGTTTATACATCTTTCAATTTTCATCTATTATTAACATTTAATTATCTAGAACAATTTCAGGTATTATATCAATCGTTATTGAATATATATTTTTCATTTTACTTTCGTTGAATGGGTTCAACCATATATGTACCACCAAAATATCAGGTGAGACTAATTGTGAAAAATTGAAAAAGCATACTTTGTAATTTTCCTATCAACATATAGAATCTAAAAACTTATTCAATGACTAATAAAATGTCTGGTTTCATCAAACCTTGAAACCATATTTAAAAATCCAATGTAATGGTATCTCACAATTGGTACCTGCATCTTAATTTCAATGTCCTAATACATTTCAATTGTTTTACTGTACATATGACGATTATTCTAAGCTAAATAGTTTTCAGCTCCTGCCAGTTTAAAATATTCAAAATATATGCATATGCAGAATACCTTACACTTTGAAGCGGATTTATTCATATACAGATTTCTTGTAATACCTACACGCGCCAACTTGATCTTTTCCATAGAGATTTGCATATTATTTACCTGTGAGCATTCCTATTGAGTGTGAAATTAAATCCTTAACACTGGAGTCACTAGAAGGAATATAAACACACACATGCACATGAAACGAATCAAAAGTCCTTAACACAACACTGAAAATCCTTGGAGTAACACAATATTGAAAATATGCAGGTGTCCAAAGTGTGAACAATTAAAAACGTGTAATATCTTTACGCGGACAACATAACCGGTCCGTCTTTGAGCTTCAACTGTTTTGTGCATAATGTTGACAGCCAATAAGGGGCGGGACCAGGAGGGGATAACACCCCCACCATGCTACACCTGGTAAAGTGGGGGAAAGGAGTGGGGTGCACGGTGCGGTTGAACGGACTTGAAATAAGTTTCGAGCCGATTTGTGTCCTGCTTTGCAACAATTCCATTTTTTCGATGCTCTTGATTGAGGAAGATTCCTCTACATAAATTCGATAATCAGAGTATTTGTATGTTATATTTTGAGAAGCAGCTGTGTCGTTATCTGATTGAGGCACTAATTTTGAGATAGTACTTTATCTCAAAATTGTTTGTTGCAATGAATAAATGGGAAAACTGTGATTTCTGAGATTATCTCGACAAAAAACTTCAATTAACTCGGTATGTCCCATTTTGTGGATTTTCTCTCCCTTGAAAATAAGGATATAGGTATGCGTATTTTCAATTAGTTCGATTCAACATTTGAATCCTATTGATTGAATGATTTCTTTTGAGATTCATTATACTGATGGAGAATTCAAAAGTCCATGTTGAAAAGACGATGAATGGAAAAATGAAATGAAAACTAATACAACAGAAAAAATGGAACACGCACCGATTCTGTGTTTCTAATTTTACACTAACCCGCATATACTCATTCATGCGATAAAATACATAAGACAATGATAAAAGGTCCAAGTTTCTGTTAAGGTACGTTCCTAGGTGTATACCAATGGGATGAAGTGAGTTTATCTCTTTTTTTACATATTTCAATTCTCAATAAGTCAACTATCTAGCGCTTTTCAAATACTGTTGTTACTCAGGAAAATAAAATATTGAAAATTCAGACCACCTCCCGAATAATACTGAAAAATATAAAGAATTTGCTCAAGAGGTATCTAAAAAGAGATCTTATATTCATTTCATGTAATGTAGACCTTGATTAGCAACAAATATCAGTTCATCTGTCATGTTGGCTAATGCGCTCCTTAGGCTGTTTTAATTTCATATGGCGAACATTTGCCACCTGCCTCCTGAAACACATGATGAATGCGGCCCTGGAATCAATATAAGGGGTCTATAAAAATCATCACGAAATTAGAAATTAGAATGAGTTTTCAACAAACATGATTCAGAAGAGGCAAATTAATGAAATATAATACCAAAGAAAGTATTCATTCAAAATTCCATTCACTGCAATGACACAGATGAAAATGTATCCAGAGAATCCCTCTGAAGAATAAATCTAATTATACATAACTAAAATCACAGAATAGTTTGAAAATAAACAACCATAACAACCTGAAAAATCGAAAAAAAACCTTCCATTAATAGAATGCAAACATTGTATAAAACCCTTCTCATGAAACAGACATTGAAGACTCTAACAAGACACAGCAACACTAAAGAATTCAAACGACACCGGGTTGTATATCCTCGACGGCTAAAGGGAAAATGCGAAGAATTCTGTATTCTGTGAATAATAGCATTGTGCAGACGTGTACGGCCGTAGCGGTGATAACTACGAGTCTGATACCATACCAGTTGCTGAAATATTGTATAACGATAGATGAGTTACATACCAGAGATTCGGTCGATATGGGTGCTCTATGGATGTATCGTCATTAAACGTAAGGGGTGCGGGTTGGAATGAAACATAGACGACGTTCACTTGAATCTAGGAACATATCTTTCGTGACATTATCCATTTAATAAGATTGCGATAAATCATTAAATAGTATGATCACATTCTTGAATGAAAATAATCTTTCACATTCTGTACATTTATTATATTATTCAATTCAAATATATATGTTTCTAGTATCTTATAAAACAAAATAATTGAATGATACATAGGCAGGAACATTTTTAGTGATATTTTTTCAAATCAATGAATTACAAGTTTTACTTTAAATAACAGGTTTATTTCTCCGAATGAAAAAATTTGTTTCACCGAAATATTTGAATCAATTACTTGTGTTTATGTGCATCTTGTGTATGAATCATTTTATTGATATCACTCAGTTCCAGAAATACAAGTCAAATTATTCAAACAAGATGGCATTGTTGGACCTATGGTTTCTTTCTGAAAGAGTAACCCACTTAATTATTATTCGCTACCACAAAGCTGTTCCGCAACACATTTCATATAATAACTTTAATATAAGTCACCCCATTAACGGTAAGGAAACTGTTGACTGAGCAAAAAATAAAGCCAACCCGAATAGTATTCAGGCGCATTCATCTTCACCAATTCTAGAATAATGAAAAATAGGCCCAACAGAAATTCATAAGTCACTCATATATATGTAATTCATGCGAAGGTTCCTTATGTCTATTAAAGAAACCAGAGATATTGTTGATATCAGTGCGAATGTTCTACGTGTGGGTTGGAATTGAACACATGAACAACATTCATGTGAACCTTATGTGATTTAGTCCATCTCACCTGATATTTTTCCATTATCATTATCGACTTCCTGAATTAAAAAATGACCAATTTAAGTAAGGTAGTATTCTTAATCTTCGCTTTGAATTAATGATATATTTATCAGTCAGTCAATAAGAAAATACAGACTCATTTGAAACGATCGTTATATGTAGTCTATCAAAATGAGTTAAGATAGTTGAACACGATATACTCGCTTTTAATTCCTTGGCCGCAAACTTCTATATCTTCTCTGATCTGAACTCGGTGTACATAGATTTCGTGTATCTAGATTTCCTGTAAACTCTTTCCTCTATTCGATCGCCTGCCACTGTAATCGACTTTCAAATTTACATTTTTCCTTCAATCTCTGTCTAAAGCGATGAACTTAGCGAGCTTTTGCTGGTTCTTGTAAAAGGGTCACTCCATTAACGGCTAGGTTAGGTTAGGTGGCCAGTTGCTTCATAGAGATCTTCCTTTTATGGAAGCGGAAATATCGACACCAGACCATTTGATCAATGAATATAAACATGATCAATTTGGGATATGGTAGAACATCTTTGAAATATAAAAAATGCCACTGACTCCAGTTATTTTCGACAACCATATTCGCTGATTATCTGGTGAAATTTCATTATAGACTTATACCATTTTCTAGAAACTTTTTAATTTTTTTCACATTGGAAGCACCGGTTTTTCATTGAATATTATTTTTCCAGTCGTGGCATAATGCTAGCATCATACTCGTGGAGATTCTCCTATTGCACAAGTCCTACTCGAAAATTCTTAGAAGCAAAAGTGCAAAAGTGATACAATGAATCAGTATTTCTATAAATTGTATTCATAAGGAAAGCCGTTTCGAAAGAAACCCGTTTCAAAAATGGAACACTACTCAACAAGTGTAGTTGTAAGTGGGTGTATTGAATCTAAAAGTTAGTAAAACACTTCCCGTGAAAGTATCTACAGAAGAAAGGTAGGTTCCTACTTCCTTATGATGTTCCATAGAATAGGTTTGAATGCAATGAAGTGATCATTAATATCTGGGGAGCTCCTTCCAGTAAAGTGCCTGTGCCAATACTCGTATAGGCTATCCAATTCACCATATTCATCTCCAGGTCTTCAATAGTATATATAACTTCTTGTATGTCAGCGAATCATTATATTGAATTATATGGACAATAAGGATCACCAGCATTGATTATACAAGTATCTGAAGGAGAACTATAGCTTTCTACTTGTAAAAAACGTGTTTGAGAAAGCTGAGAAGGTAGAAACAAAGATGATGTGGCGAACCGCAACATCTAAGTTTCATTATTGAACTTCGTGCTAGACACAATAGGAGGCTGTGATGTTATGAAGGCAATAACAACTCCAGAGTGTCCATATTTTTCGATTGCATTCTTGAAGTTGGGTGACATATGAAAACAACTCTTCTTTTTTGTACTTAGGTTGAATTCGAGCTGTCTTCTAAGCAGAAGAAAAATATACTGCTTTTATGAGTAACTAGGTTTAGAAACTTTGGTACTGAGTTTATTGCATAATTTTTCAATTACTATCACTGGTTTATCATCAGGATCAGAAGCTATGATGATATTGTGCTGCTTCAGAATTGATATCACAAATTATACATCGAACAGAGGATAATAATCTGGAACGTTCGAAAATATATCGTCTCATCCTAGTTCATTGTGAAACATTACAAAATAGTGTCTAATACTGTGGGATGTTCTAAAACATTTGGGACCATTCTAATTATTTTTTGAATGGGTGAGTCTACCCATTGTTAGGTGTATACAAAACAAGATCTGCCGACCTCTCATAATTGGAATTAGAATAATTTCAGCTACTGAACAATCTCATATGAGATATGACGTATGCCATCACGCGTTTTTTGTAAACCCACGAAAAAATAATAGTATGTAGTAAATCGTTAAGCTAAATCTCGAACGGATTAGGCAACGTTTACGAAGACAACCGCTCTGACTCCTCACTGATGACGTCATACTTCAACATTACACATTCGTCGCGTTCAGATAGAAATACATCCACTTTATTGAAAAAGTCATCTACACTCATGTTTCTTTGAATATTATCATCCAATAAAAGGCAGTGCGATACATTTGATGAGAAAATATGACCCATTGAAAGTCATGAATGGATGGATAGGAAGTTGATTATTGACGAAAGTTTATTACTGCTAACACTAGAATATTCAGGTTACACTTGAGGTATTCAGTATGAGCACGCATGAATAAGCTATCATATAGTGAAACACTTGTTACGGTTTAGTAAACTGTTCAGTAAAATTCCTACAATGGACTGTTAATTGTATACGTTATCATGGATTTTCATTACTTCGTCCAAAATTTTACTGTAGTAAGCTATTAGTTCACGAATTTTTTTCTTTTTGCCAAAATAGTAATTTAGGTAAAGCACAGATTTTGACCAAGGGTTCTATAACTGTTTATTTCTGGGAAATTAACAAGTTTCAACAATAGAAATTGTTACAGAAGAAGTTTTTTTGCCTCAACAGAATTGGTTTCACCTAAGAATTTGATTTATCTCTGGAATTCATTGTACAGTAGGAAAATTCCTTTTAGGTTTGCCGATCAAGTATCCAAACAAGTCGTTCACGTCAACGTGAACGTTGCTTCGCTTTGTTCCCACAATTTCCCAATATTCAATTATTATAGGCCAGACGGTAGCTGGTTGATTAACGGTTTTCACTCACGGAACCATCGTAGACTCAAATGTTGGTTCGATCTTAACTCGGAAACGATGTTCACTGTACATCGTCTGATCTGTATTAGGAATCGCACGTTGAAAGGTGATGCATCGTTAATCCTCAGCCCGCACAAGTTTCAACTTATGAGCAACGAAAATTTGTATGACTCACCTAATCCACATATAATCTGGTTTTGAGATTATTTTTAACAAACATCACAACAGGCCAACCACTACGATGTACAAGACTGCAGTAGATGTTATTCAGCAATAGCATTTGAGCAAACAGTGCGATAAAACCACGAGTCCGTAGACTCGTTGTTTAATCTATTGATGATTGCTTGATTAGTATTGCTAAAAAATGAGAAAGTTTCTGTTTTAAAAAATGAAAAATGGACATTTATGTTGTATCCGCAATTATTCCCTGGAATATTCTCAGCTGAATGCATCGATATGAAAACAAAATACCAATTCTCAAATTAAATCAATTTAATGACCTGAATAACATGAATTTTCAACAAGAACATTTATTTGAGATTACAATTATTAAATACATAATCTTCAAACATATGACCAGAGGACGTAGGTAAATGTCCAAACTCGTTTTATTTAAAACTAGGATGCCGGCAGATTCGGCACCCGTCTACTTGACGCGGCTAGATGCATTAACAGTACGTCACGAAATTATTTTCGATTTCATTGAAATTTGAAATAACGTTTCTATTCAAATTGAAAGTATTTTATTGAACTGATAAGTTTCGATTATCATATTGATATTTCATATATAAATTGATGATATTCAAGGTAGACTTTGAATAGAAGGTTTCTGGTCTCATCGTCGGAAAGTGATGTGAATTCGTGAAGTGTGTTAAATCGTTTTTATTCCGGTCTCTTGTATCTGTTGAGTGTATTGGTGATTTCACCTATATACATTTGGGTTGTCTTAGTGGAGTTAGGGTCTAGTCACGGTGATGCAAAGTTTCAATATTTAGTCAAAATCATATTTGATTTCATTGGTTCAATTTGATAAGGACAGGGACGGTGATTGATATTGTGAGAATGATGCCTAACTAGGCCTGGAGAGTCACTTATGATTCAAAAATTATGACACCTAGATGTTAATTTCATTACTTTCAGTTTTGTCGCTGTTGGGAAGAAGCATTTTATCGCTGTAAAACTATGTTTTATGGCCAAGCTTTCAGTTTTTCCATCATTTTATTGGTTTGAAGAAAATAATCATTATAAAATCTGTCACTCAACGGCAAATAGAAGTCTTCTCAGAGCCAGTCGCCTCAGTTGAGCATCATCAGTTGATACGATGTCACACAAGATTCATACATTCCATTTTTATCGTGGTTGAGAATGATCGCGATTTCTATCGAGAAATCATTTAGGTTTCTGGCCTTACCATCAAAATTCAATCCATTCGAAAAATTAGAGTTTCCTCTACACAATTCAAATAGATGCTGTTTCCTGAAAAGTTGATGAATCTTATGAGAATACGTTGTTATTTCGTGCTGGCAGGTGTTCTATTATTTCGGAATACATCATTGTGTTTTACTCTTCCATATATATTTTCGTGAGTTGTAGGTATTCGCAATATTAATGACACTCTAGCATAAACCTTGATAAATATTTTCGTAGCCATGGTTTTCTCTTCATCTCGTCTGCTCAGGAACATTCATTCATTGCAAATTCATTCAGGCGAATTTTGAAGCAGCTCAATATCAATAAGGCGTCTGGTCCTGATGAAGTGACCGCCATCGTACTTCAAAGGTGCGCAAATGAACTCGCATCAGTATTTTGCAGACTCCAATCTGTCTTACTAGGAAGGAGGTTTTTCTTCTTGTCGCTCTGTTATCAGTGATATCACCAAGATATCCTTAAATATTTGAAAGGCTTCAACATCTTGAGTGATTATCAATATGGCTTTAGGAAACAGAGATCAACAGGCGACCTTCTATCGTATGTCAGCCATATTGGGAATGATGCAATCGAGAAATATGGAGAGTCAAGCGCTGTTGCGTTTGATATTTGTAAGGCCTTCGACCACGTGGGGATTAGGGTTCGCTGGCCATACTTCGATGTAATGGCTTGTCGGATCATTTTTGTGTATGACTCTCCAGCTTTCTGAAAGAACGTTACCTACAAGTGGCCGTCGATGGATATCTCTTGAATACTTTCACCATCAACGCTGGTGTCCTCCAAGGAGAAAAACAAGAATCCTAGGTGGTTGCATATCTTGATGAGAATCTAGAAGTAATTTCGAATTGGGATGAAACTAACCAGATTCAATTCAATTCATCAGTTCCATCCAAAAAGATGTTTCCGAACCGGATATAATAATGTCATTACAGACAATTCAGCTTTCTGCTTCAAAAAAATTGTTGAGGTTTAAAATGGACACAATTGGCACAATCATGTAGCTGAAATTGCAAAGGCTGCTTCTCAAAAGTTTGGAACACTGTTCTGAACCAGAAAACTGTACACACCTCAGCAACTTTTAATGCTTTTTAAAGTTCAGTTCAGACCTTCTTTGGGATATTGTTCTCATGTATGGAGCTCCGCTCCTAAGCATACCCTAAAGCTACTGAATTCCATCCAGAAAGAGACATCCGCCTGATTGGAGTTGGGATCATCACTTGAATTGATAGTCTGGAACATCGAAGCAAAGTTGGGGATTTGTCTCTCTTCTATAGATACTTTCACGGGAAGTGTCCAAGTGACGTGGTACATTTGATTCCACCAAGAGTGATAGGTACATATCAGAAATACGCGACGGACGTTTTTCCAAATGGATTAATTCTCCAGCGATTCTAATCCAATATGAATTGCTATATATGCAGAGGCAGCGCTCGTAGAGCGCCTTGAGGATTTTCCTGTGGTGCTTGTGTGTTGTTCTTAAAAAAAAATCTGCAAAATTGGATTAGTACAAGAGTCAAGACTCTTTTCCTGTATAGTACATGATATAGACGAAGGTTTGTGAACTTGTCATTTTCTCTTCGATATAGATAATCCCTAGCTTATGCTCTGAACATGTGACTTTGAAAATGTAAGCTTACACACGCTAAGTGTGAATAATTTTCGTTTGACTGACTGACGATAACCCTTCTTCCTCGAAAGAAATATTTCTGTTGTAAGGTTAAAAATCTTTTTCAGATGTAAAAAAAATTATGGCATCTCATCTTGCGAAGAGACGGTATTTTCAGTTTGAACGTCTGCGTCTTGCGAAGTGACGGTATTTTCAGTCTGGATCTAGATCTGTGCTGTATTGTTCATTCCTGGATGCTGATGTATCTCCTCTTCAACGAAATAGTATACAACTCGAATTCACTTTTATAAAACCCCACGGAATACCCAAATAATATATGATCTAATAATTTGTTCAGACTGAAACAGATATTCCATTTCAGAAATCTTGCTACAGGAAAAGCCATCAATTGTGATACGAAAGAGAAAATAGAAAGGAAAAATCGATTTCATTTCTATATAGGACTCGAAAAATCAAAATGACATATAATTATCATTTTGATTGAGATGGTGATTGAATCAGGAAGAGTTTTGAAGTACATATATTTTTTTATACGTTCTCTTCCTTTTTCTTCATAACTTTCAGATATTTGAATATGAATATATGATTTGCTCTCTGAACTTTTATTTTCCCCACTCATATTTTTCTGCTCTTTCATATAACTACCATTTTTCACATGTAGGTACATTTTATTTGCCCATTCATATTCAATCCATATTGTTTGTAAATCGATTTCGTCACAGTATTTTCATTTCTAGAAATAATATTCAACAAAGGAATATTATATTCAATGAACAAGAGAAAATATAAAGGAAATGAAAGTAATATCGATAGAATATCAGTCATACTCATTATACTATGATATGTATCACAACAATATTTCCCTATAACCCCTCCGCCGCCAACCCCTTTTGCTACGAAAGCAAATATATCCGGTAATCGTAGAAAAGTGTCTCCCACTCACGGAGAAGATTCAAAACTTGGTAAAAGTGATTTTTTTCACCGCCGGACATCTGGTGTATGGTAGTGGAGGTTTTAGCAGAGAAAACGATTGTCCGAGCGTCTCGACGCCTACGTCCTATATGTTTCGTACTTTACCTTCTAGACGATACGTTTGGCGGAGACACGGACTACTTCAAGCTTTGGTAATGATACAATATACTTTACTAACTTTAATTCAATGAGAGATGTTCACCTCAGTGCCAGGTTCAACTCGTCACACAGGATTATGTTTCAATGAAAAATTAAGTGTAGGTATTACTCTAATTGCAATCCTGGATAGCAATCCATTCAGAAAGCAACAAATGAATAAATAAAAGTAATTCAATAATTTAATTGAAAGTCTTGTATTTTTAGGAGCGAATGATTATTGAGAACAGAACGTTTTGGCTCTCTACTTTTCCATCTTTATACAAAAAATGTGGGACTCTTCCAAAGAAAGGAAGCAAGTAACCAATTCAAATAAGTAACTTCAAACAAAGATGTATAGATCATGCTAAGGAATAACTTTCAAAAACAAACTGGAAAAAAAGCCCTCTCGAAACAGCCAGTGTCATATACACATTGAATTACAGGAAAGAAAAATACTTTCGAAAGAAATACTTTTATATCCTACACTAAATTAAAGAAAAACACTTTTCTCTATTTAGCTTGTATTCCAAACATTCATTATGAAATTGAATCAGATATCATCCACAGGATTGCTACACAATATTTACTATATTCACATATGAAAGTATTTGTTTCAAAAGTATTTTTATTTTTTGTAATTCAATATTTATATGAAAGTAGCTATTTCGAGAGAACTTTTCCTCCAGTTTGTGTCAGAAATTTACTCATTTGCACGATCTACGCATCTTTGTATAGAGTTACTTTTTTGAAATCGGTTACTTCCTTCCATTCTTTGGAAGAGCCCTTTATATTTTTTGAATAAAAATGGAGAAGTAGAAAGCCAAAATCTTTTCTTTTCATGATTTAATAGTATTTGAATATCAAACGTCAATTAACGTTGATGATTAATATAGAGGTGATTTATCTTTCATCACTGCTTTTTCTTTAGAGACTTGTGAGAGATTCAAAAACTCTTGTATTAGGAGAACGGCATCAACCTTGTGTAATGAACTTCACGAAATCATTTCAAATAATAATTATAATCTATGACGATTTAACAATGATATTAATTGTTAATATGTCTGACAGAAGTGCCGCTTTCAGAGTGTCTTAAGTATTTTGTTATATTCTATGAAGACAACATTCGATCTCATCCAGCTCACAAAAAACTGTCTAAGCGGCATTCCAACTTGATCTATTAATTTCATCTGAGAAGTCAAATCTGATGTAATGAAATAATACTTCATGTCAGTAATGTTTACATATTGTACATCCGTGCCTAAATCTGTTTCAACAGTTTTTCGATATCTTGATCTGAAATAGCGTCAAACCATGACATCTTCACACGCCCGAAGTGATCATTATAAGAAATTATTTATTTATGGAAATTCCACTAATTGGGGTTTTGTTGTTACAAGTCAAGCAATTTGTTCCGCTTTACAAATATCCATGTAAATGTAGCTTGACTGTTTCCTCCATCCTTCAATTATTGAGTGCCACTCGACTTTTAAGTGGGTACCTGATAGTTATTTAATTAGGTAGTCAATTAGGATACCTAGGCTTTTAATTGAATTACCCGCTATCTTTGTTTATCATCGCAGATAAGAATTCATGAGTGTTGAAATGAGTTGATTTGTTTACAAAGAGATTTGTAGATGGTATCGTCGAACCAATTTTTTGAAGGAAATATACAAATTGACTTATATCAGGATGTATTATTTGAATAATTCTCTTTGAATTCCATACATTTTTCAGGAAGTCCAAGATGATTAAGATATGAATGAATTGAAAAGAGGAAGTCTCTGAAATCGTTGTTTCAATTGTAATCAAAATGTGAATTTTTCAATTGATCTCTAATTTCAGAATAAATCTAGAAAATAAAGGTTTGAAACTAAATAATTTCAAAGCAATAAAAATTAATGAACTTGATAATTCAAACATTCTAATGAATGACCAACTGGATTTGAAACCATTATGTTTTCTTAAAAAAGCCAAAGAAGTATTATTATTAGTGTAAAAGTGAGGTAATATGCTACAAGTAATCATAAAATCGAGGAGATATCTCAGGTATATGAAAGTTGTAGAGGTTTAGGTAATTTGATGAAGGTAGTCTCAATTATAGTAAACTGTGGTATATAAATATTAGCGTAAGAAGCAACTTGTAGCATTCAAATCACTGTTGAAGAAGCTACTGTATTAGCAAACATGTCGGGATATATTTCTCAAATAAAGTTTGTGAAGATCAAATCGTACGGTGTAGTTTATGAAATTACTATGGATCTTCATCAAGTTATAACCGAATCAATCGGTAAATAATTACAGACTGAATAAAATTGAGTTCACTTTACTTTTTCAGTGGATCAGTCGATCAGAAATCTATATACTAGTTAGTGGGTTCAATCATGAAATCACTGCTACGCAAGGCGCATTTTCGATCCCTGTCCCTCTCTAATTTTAAAAATCTTCGGTTTAAGTCGGGGACTCGGTAGAACGGCAGTCTGAGCGAGTATCAAAAGTTCGTTGACCGGATGTCAATCCTTGTATTCATCATTTGACTCGTGCTAGGAATCGTACTTTTGAAGGTAAAACCCCGTTAGTTCTGAGCTCACACAAGTTTAAAATTTTCAGAATTGCCTCTCTCAGACAATTGGTTGAAGGAAAAATTCAAGGAAATGTAGTTTTCGAAAGAAACAACACCTTCCAAAATGCAGTTCCAAATGCAGCACACTTCTTTTTTTAACATGAGATGACGAGATTGGGTGAAATTATTTATGAAGTAATCTAGTTTCATGAAAAAAATGACAAATGACATGCACATCAAGAGACTTGGCGAAGTTATCAAAAGTCTCTAAATTATACTAGTTCGTTACAGTTTGTTCTGTTTTTCAAAAATAATCTGTTTATTCACTATTCAAGGTGAATTAAAAATATCAAATATGAAAGGTTTGATATTTCAATTGTTGGTGAATAGTGTTTTCAGTTGTTTTATGTAGTTGTTACAAAGACAGATCAAATAAATGCTCAGAGTTTAAAAGATTGAATACAATAATTGTTGCAATTGTGAAACACCCGAACACCACCTTTCCAGTTTTCAACAAATTAACATCCAAGGACTCTATTGATATGTACAGCAAGCGCCAAACGTGATGGCGAGCCCGCCCCTATGCGTACAAATCCATTTTCAACGTAATCGCCACTACAGCTCTTGCAAGACATACAAATGCTCTGTACAAAGGCGTATCATTGCTTGTCCTCCAATGCTGTTGACGCCTGGCATTGACTGAATAATTTGTATTGTTTCTGACAAAAACCAGTCATCAAGACTGTATCATTATATAACTTTTTACCTATTATTACCTGTAATTATAGGTAAAACACTGGCCGGCAAGGGCCTCATCGTAATCTAATAGTGATTTAGTTGGGAGAGTCTAGACCTGCGCGATCGCTCGCCATCATGTTTGGCGCTTGCTATTCTCAATCTTGAAAGTTGGGTAATATATTTTATGTTCAGGTGAAAATATATAACCTTAAATTATTGAAAAGCCAACGTTAATTCTGATGATGATTTCAAAATAAGAGAGACTTAAAGTTACAGGAAAGACTAAGGGTCAAAGAAGACTACATAAATTGTTTTACAGTCGCTATAGTGTTACAGAGGTATCAATGCAGTACACGAATTGAAGAGTTTCAATACTTTTCGACGGCCTTGATGGAATTGGAGTTACCGAAGAGACGTGTTACATCTCAGTACACCCTCACATTTTTCAGGTAGATCAAAAATCAGTAGTATTATAGTGTTTTCAGAAATATATCGAACTGGGTTTTGATAAGCGGTATTAAACAGAGCAGGGTGCAATGCCTCCTAAGTATTGACATCGAGAACAGCTTGTCAAATGGAGGAAGAGCTTCCTGAATTCCGTTATGGTCCCGCCCATTAGATGTGCATTCGTTAGAAGACTATGAGAGCAAGAGAAAGAGAGATAATTCTTAAGTCTTTTCCTAGATTTGGTATTTAGTGTTATTTTTTAATATTTGATAATGGAATCAAACCCGAAACCGGTCGTATAAATGAAATCTACCAGTGGTATTTAGACAAAAGTGTTTTTATTCATTTCATTCAAGTGATCATGAATTACCAGAAAGTAAACGAGGCATCAATCACACGTAATGAGTTCCATTGATTTTCCAAATATCTCAAGTTTAGGGAAAAGCCAGTAAGTATGTCTTCTAATTTGTATTAGTTATCCTGTTTTCCCCTTGTAATACTATCACTTATAAACGTCATTCAAAATCCAAAATTATAAACTCGTATACAAATTGCAGCAAACCTTCCGAATACGTACTGGTGCCGTAATTTACTTCAACGTCGTAACGCTGTCTCTGAAAACTCTATACAGTGCGTGTTGAAAACAAATAAACGCTCTCAATATGCCACTGAAATTACGCATCACTATATCAGAGGGAAACCAATACACGCCCATTGGACTCAACACAAGTCCAGTTCATAGGCCACGATATAACGTGAATATAGTATCAACAGCCTCTGGATGCATATATTTATTGGCAATTCAACTTTTTATGCAGGAACAGTGGATACACCACTGGTATCTTTCATGCATTTTTCACTTTCCTACTCATTTTAATAGAATTACAAAGTTCTGTAATTTCACACCATGTTTACAAGGATGTCGAGCGTGCTTCACTCAATTAGATAATTCTTCTTTTAATTGCGGCGACAATTTACATTCGTTAAGAATTCTCTTTGGATTCGCCAGCTTTATTAATTTTTCACGAAACATGGAGGGTCGCTATTGAGCTCAGTTTTAAATCGGGTGTCTGTTTTGAGCAATTTCGGAAACCAACTCTGAAAAGATATGCAATTCAATGGGTAGAAATCAAAAGACTCATTGAATATTTATTCAAATGATTATGCACCAGATTAGACGTCTAATGTTCATGAAAAACATTCTTCACACAAGAATGGATGAATTTCAATCATACAATGTTTAAATATTTGCTCTACCAGGTATTGAAATGAGGATAATTTCTATTAACGGACAGTCTTCTGATGATACTTTCTTTTTTTGTGAATTATCATTAATCTCTTCAACAAAAACACACTGAATAAATTTTTTTCAGAAAGGAAAAATACACTCATGAAATGTCAATATTTGATGGCACCGGCTTTGAACAGAAGTCTACAAGTTTCCAATCCTACAGGTCCTGAAATATACGATCTAACAAATATTCAAAAGCCTGATGACAAGTCGGTGGGACCAATTGTATCCGCCATGGGTTCCCCTACTTATAAAATGCTGAATGTTTTGCTAACAGTTTGAAACTCTCCCAATTTTACAAATGAATTCAAATATTGTTTATTCATATGATTCCATTGAGAAGATTGAAGATGTAAAGTTGGGTGATGGAGAAATTTTAGGATCATTTGATTCATCCTCGTTGTTTCCGAGTGTACCTATACCAAAAACTATATTTGAGGGATCTTCTGAGGGTCAATGGTCTCAATGGAGAAGTCATCTGAGACTACATATAACTAACAGAAATCTTCATGGAACAGAATTTATTGCAGTCTATCAACCATTTCTACATATACCGCAAAAAGGAACGGTTATAGGAAAGAGCAAATTTGAATCTCTGCAAAAGAAGAGTTAGATTTCTTTCCACGGAATAAGACCTGCTATTCAGACAATGTATTTACGATTTCAAGTTCTTACAACAGATCCTGAGTTTTGAGTTCACGTTTGGGACTGGAAACAACGAGGAGTTGCCATTTTTGTATATGTCTTAGTGATTAAAAGTAACCAAGGCTTAGAATTTGATGTCTATAGGAAGAATGACAGTTCTTTCAGAGATATTCCTGATAACTTACATTGATGTTCACCAATGGCGGGTGTAACCTATCTTACCTTGTTACATTTCCTTTGAGTCAAATGAAATATATTGAGAAGAATGCTATCAGGATCATAACTGAAAGTAATGGGTATCCTATAAATATAGTAAATAAGTTGATGAGGTAACGTAAAATTCAAAATCTTGGACTTGGAGACCAGAAAAATTCAGTTTCGTTCAACACGCCTTGAAAAACAGCCATAGAATAAATGAAATTTATTTGAAATTGTCGAGATCATGACGTGACACTAGATTGTTGAATGCTTTCGGAAGTCCGGAAATAGCAAAGTAAGGAATTGGAATTATCGACAGTGATACAGGTTTTATTCCATACAGCCCGTTGTTCACCTTCATATGAATCACTATTTTGAAATTTTTTCCTCAAGACAAAAGTTACCGCGAATTTCTACCATGTATGTGTGTCAGGACGTTGAGGTGTACCCTGTTATATATGAATAGAGACCAGTTCCAGGGTTATGAATTGATCTACATTATTTCCTAGAGACGCCAACTTTGTCAGAGAATCGCACGTCGTGAAAAAAGCTAATTTTCAGGTACGAATTATGAGTTTATGGATGTTGTAATTGTGACTGTATTTGTTTGAAAATGTCCTATTATAGCACGAAACTGCAGTAACTTCACTCACAAATAAAAAACCTGGTAAAAAACATAGAAAGTTACATTTCTCATTTTTCATGTCACTATTTATATTTCCTAGAAGTTCTTTTGACTTCAGACACACTTTTTCAATGTGTTCTAAAAATATTGAAAGTGTTTCGAATATAACTCTTTCGCTGTTCACAAAAGAAATATTCCTTAATGAATTATTTACAATTCTGTATTAGTAGTTTAATTACCGTTTACCCATGAAGAATAACTGATGAAACGACATTTATAGATTATCGAATGAGAGTAATATTCATTTTTTCTCATCAACTGTTTGAGTTATGAAGATCATCGTTTGGTGGACTGTTCATTTAAAGAATCCACTGGGTATTCGGTAGAGCTTCATATGATCATCAACAAAAGATACAGTAAGAAACATTTACTGCTATTAAAACATTCTGCCATTATCATTAACAAATATATTGAAAAAGATAGGAGCACAGTCACTTGAGAGACTGTTCTGCGAAACAGTTCTCTAATGACTCAAAAGCAGTAATTTTAATTAGGCCTTGTAAACATTTGTGGACTGTATTTACTTGATGTTTATTTTCCAAATTATTTGAAATTTGGTTTTCATAAACAAGTATTTTTGTAACGGTCGCCTTATTTTATCAGAAATAATGTTGATTTGGTGAGGTCTGTTTGTTCCTCATTTAGGAATGGGTAGGTACTATAAAACGAAAGAACTCATCTGAATAATCATTCATAAAAATTCAGTAAAAGCAAATGTGATAATACACTATATTGAAAATATCATTTTATGGAGTGAAACAATTTGATTGACCGTGCTATGAAATTCCATTTTGAACTGAAAAAGCTGCGTTTGATATTGAAAGGGTTATATTACAATTACGCACACCTAGCTTGTACTAATTTCTCTCATATTCTCAAAATATATGGGACTACATATATTTTTTTTATTTATTATTGAAAACCAGCCCAACCTAGCCTACGAAGTTGAAGAAGAAAGAAAACTACAACGAGTAAATTTGCTCACACGATTCTATAAATGTAGGTACACGACAATCACTGATATTGTAGAATTTCATCTATACTAACATTTTTCATCTTCTGTGTTAATGACCTAACCTAGCCTACGATATTGAAGACAAATGTTCCATTCAAAAAACTAACCAAACCAAATATAAGGAGTTGAAGAGAACTGCAGTGGGGGAGCAATCTATCATTATTAGAAATAAAGATTTCTCTCATCTGGAGGATGATTCTTTTTGTGTCATCTTAATTGTTTTCTCGCTCAGATTGGTTACACAAACAGAATCATCCATCAGGTAGACGGGATCTCTGTACCTGACCAGCTGGATTGCGTACGCATATGTAAATTACCCGACTGCAGTTAGTTACCTTCAATTTTTTCTGAAAAAATTATCGAATTGAAAATACAAGAAGTAAAAGAAAATGAGCAACTCTGTGTAAATTTATGTATAAATCGGAAGAGACATATTTTTAGGGGACTTGGGTACATATATGGGTTGGGTATGTTGAGAAAAAATAATTCTGGACTTTCTTCAGGGGCACGAGAATACTGTAAATTACCAGTTCTTCCTTATTATTTGATAATTTTCAATTAGTTCTATGTTAGCATTGATCGAAAAAATAGTTTTTCTCACCTGACCGTTTTTTATCTGATTGGTTTCTATTATATCTGTCGACGTTTCACTCACCTGAAAGAAAAAAATATATAGATAATCGCAAGTAATGAATAATGTTGATTCATCTCATCGAAGTATCACAGGAATAAATTGGTAGTAAAAAATATTTTCAAGTACGTAGTTGTATGTACAAGTTTTAACATGGAGAAAGTGAACTTCATATCAAATCAGACCCATCAATTTATTATGTCAAACAAAGGCAACATGATTTTCTTTAGAAGACTTTTTTATGGAGGACTCAATACTTCCTATTTTGTTTATTTTTCAGAATGTGAAAGGTTATATACCTAAAAAACAGTAAAAAGTATTGACTTCTCCACAAAAAATGTCATTCAAAGAAGATATACAAGTACGGTATTGGCTGCAATGTATTAGGGACTTCAAAATCTTAGAGAATCTATATCAAAAACTTTCGTACTTTCATACGAGCATATTGATAATGCCTTATGATAGTCCACAACTGGCCATGCTATGTAAGAGCATGATCAGTTATCGAAACCTTTATGAGTGCATTCAGAAATCTCATTTGCATTTTCACAACACCATAAACAAAATTCACATACAAAAATTTTGAAACCTTTAAAAAAATTTTCGGAAATGTGAAATAATCATTTCATTTTTGGAAAACGGTGGTGAATTTGTCTTGGTGATTTCAGATCAAATCTATCTCGACATATCAATTCGAAATTGATTTTGATGAATTTGAACCCAAATCTCTCAGAACCGATAGAAATATTGAAATTTTTCCCGCTGATAAGGGTAATGTAACTGTTATAATGGATTCCCTTGAATACGAAAACAAATCAAGGCAAATGATTCCACCGTTAGAATCATGAATATTTACAAAAAAACTGAAATAAAATTCAACAAAATCTGTGGAACCAAAGATATATAAAACTTTAGCCAAATACAAAAACAGAACGTACTCGACTTATTTTTCACTATTTTAACCCCCAGATTTGTATGGTTTACCAAATACACAGTCAAAATTGTCCTATGAGACCAATTGTCAGTTCAATCGGATATTTTTGTGAAAAATTTGCGAAATATCTTTTCCAAATTTTGAAACCCTTGTCTGCAATTAGAAACACTTTCATACAAAAAAAAAACTCTTTTTTTTGAGGAGTGCCTAGAAGATGACAGTACTACCAACTGTCGAAAGCGCTCGCAGATAATTAATAGAAGATATAAAGGTT